>JAZHYW010001405.1:0-16286 GCA_037355805.1 Ixodes ricinus
CAAAGGCTGAGGGACGGTTCGCAACTTCGAGAAGAGCATTCCTACGCACCACAAAGTAGTCCGCAAAAGTAATTTTTGAAAAATAACTGTTTTGTGCGTAAACATTGCACAATATTCCAGATCTGTACTGCTGAGAATGATTTGCAACTAAAGGAATTAACTATTGGAAGTTTATGTGTTTATTAATATCTGTAAATGCACGTGATTTGGTGGAAACACGTGCAACCGCTGGCAACACGGCTGCAGCGCCCGGTTTTTCTGTGTGATTTCGTTCTTGTAATGGCCGAATCATGTGCTTCGCTGCTTTCCTCACCGAGTCGATCGCTTCAAAACATTCTTTCGCAAAGGCAAATTTGGGCGTCAGGCGCGAGAGGTCGTGATGAATGTCTACTTTCAAATTCGGCAGGAGACTCCGGCCGCGTCGTACCGCAAATGCGTCGTAAACTAGAAAAGCGTCCGGGCCGCTACAATTCACTGATACGCGGCGAAATCAGAGCACCCCTTTACCTGCCGATCAAATTGAACGCCGAGAAGCTGGTGGAAAGGACTGCGCCTCGAGCCCTGGTATATCCAGACAATACAAGGAAACATCAACGGCCGGGTCATCGTGCACTTTGCTATGTTTACTTACATCTCGAAACTATGCCGAAGTGCCGAACAGGTGGAAAGCTCGGACACAGACGCCAACGACCAGCCTACGTACTGACATCCCCTGTGACTAAATTTCAGAACGTGAAAGGGCACTTTTAAACCTGTAGCAGACGATACCGTTGATACACCCGTAGCAGACGAAATACTCAGCGAGCTGGGGCGGCGCGGACGACCAGCGGCGCAGCGGAGTGATACAAAAGTGCAGGCGAAATCGCGTGACCTATTGCTGGCGTGTGATTGGCTCCGGCCACACGTAGCTTTGGCTGCGCTCGGACGGAAGCTGAAACGAAGTATAGCGTGAACGCTCGCCTCCCCGCGCTGTCGGGGGGGGGGGGGGGGGGGGGGGGGCGGGGAGCCGTTTATGTAGAGTTTGGCCATTCGTTGGGAAGTATAGGAGACAAATGAGGAGGTGCCATTGGCCGAAAGTGGGCTGGGCGTGCTCCAGGGCGTCTTCAGAAATTCGAATGTGACCAACCAGAGGCCAGATTCTCAAAGCGAACTTAAGACGAAAAAAGTGTGTACGACAAATTTGAGAGAAAATCCGTATTCTCAAAACGAAATTGTCGTAACTTTTGCGCAGGTTACGACAGAATCCTACGACAGCTCCAAAGCTGTCTTACGCACTTTTTACGATCAAATCAACATGGCCGACAACGTCGCTCAGTTGCTCGGTCGCAACGACCAACCGACATTTATTCTTCTACATGCTCTTCTCGCGCGTCCCGACTTCAAGCAGCAAGAAAAAATGAAGAATTACTTGAAACCGACCACGACGAACATGAGCACTGGATCCACGGACACCCGGGAAAGGCAACAAAGGCAATGACCCCACCGACCAAGACCTTTTCATCCCGCTCCGCATGGGCGCTGCCATCTTGGAATCACGTGATGTGGCAGCCATTGGGTTGCTTCAACCTGCTGCTCCGCTCTCCCTCCGCGCCTTAGCGGATGCGTTGTATTCGTGTTTTTCGTCGTGTTTCACCGCGCTTTCTTGCCTTACTTCGGAAACTGCAGTTCGATACGTCTACTCGACGACTAAGACATCACGAGGGTTCAGAGGTCCTTATGACAATTGAGGTTTGTTTACTAATAGTAGCGGAACATTCTCAGCAAGAAGCGCGTATATTTATATCGCGCATTTAGGATCGGAAGGCCTCAAGAATAGTCAGCGCAAAGAGATTGCCTGTATTTCCTGAAAGTATCGTTCTTTGTATACATAATATATCTAAAACAGCTCATTTTGATTATGTGAGGAAACTCGCGGAGGAGATTATGTGAGGAGACTCGTGGAGGAGACTACGAACGTTTAACTTGTATTTTATTTGAGGCTAGAAGTAATGGTACGTTAACATCAGGCGATTTGTTTATTCATAATATCACACCAACATGTGTATGAGGTTCTCAATATTTTTTTGCGACACAGGTTTATTTATGAAGTTTAAGAAATTGTATACCGTGCTCGCTCCCACTTCGACAGTCATTTAGGTGATTTATTGGTTATGTTTAGATAACCAGTGCCATCCACTTAATTTACTTTAATACAAAGGTTGGGACTTCCCGCGTAAGAAACTGCCACAGACATTTAACAGTAGCGAGTTATAGAATATCGTGCACAAAGAAATAACGTCGTTTCTATTCGCAAATTCAAAACGCAGTTTGCGTTTAGCGCATGCACAATAATGAGGACGCTTTTTTTTTTTGCGTACATTGTTTTAATTTTTGTTAGTATCTAAAAATTTGACGCCGAAAAAAAAGAAAGAAAAAGAGCCGTTCGCATAACAATCACTTGAGTCCAGGATTGTCGATGGCGAACACAGGTCTAATATTGGTGGCTGGCGACGCCGAAATTTACGAAGCGAATCTGTTTCACACAAATAAATATTTGTACACACAGGTCCGTGAAGTGGTGCCTAGCGCTAGAATTCATGGCAAACGTTCCGAGGTATTTCTCCTCCTGCGCCCTTTAATTTTATTTGGTCAAGACAAATGCCAGATTTAGTTTGACGGGCCTGTCACTTGTATCATATCTTGAGTAAGCAAATGTTCATATAAAAAATAATATATGTCGTAGGGCCATTATCGCGAAATGCTGCTTATGAGTACTTTAGCAGGTTTGATAATTTAAGAAATTTCCTACTCGCCCTGTCAAAACGTGCTCGAGTACTGAATTAAAAAAAAGAGGCCGAGACGATACTATTTGCTTATAAAAATTATCTGCGTCATTAAACGATACTTCTTTAGTCTGTAAGGTTCACTAAAAGTTGGGTGCCCACGAAAACCAAACAGTGAGTAGTAAATTCGCGAGTTCATCTGTTCTGGCCGATTCAGCAGATTGCTAATCAAGCTGTCGATATGCTTCTCTACATTCACGTGTTAGTCTCTTCATTAGTTTGTTTTGCTAAAAATTGGTGCCATCGGGTACGGCCGTAGACGATGGTAATCTTCCCTGTACATCAGTCAGGCGTTTCGCAATCCACCATAATCAGATTCGTCAAAGGAGTTGGTAAAATCAAAGCCCGTACTTTAGGCTAAAATACACCTCGTAGTCCTCAAAGTGGCTCAATACCACTGTATTTTTGGTTGTGTGCTACAAGGAAAATAGTCGCATCACAAAGTTAAGCAAACACAACGTAAAACAGCAACATAGCCGCGTTCACGTTGAAACCGAAACCAACCAAATTGAAGCAACCTAATGGCGCCGAGTGTGTCAGCACCCTCTATCCGCCGGTGAGGGCCGAGGCAACTACCAAAATGAAAAGGTCTTACCTAGCAGGCGCTCCGGCCCGTTCCGGCGCGGCATTGCTCAGACGGTCCTTGGCCAAGACCGTCCACCCACGACCGGCTGGCTTGCTGAATGGAATATGCCCGCGCGACTCTTGTGGACCCTCCCCGCATGAATAGTTTGATCGCTGAACTAAATTTTGGAGGTCAACCAGGCGAATGCAGCTCCCGGAGTTTCTGTGATGGCCAAAGCGCGGCGCCACTACGTAGGCTTCTTTGTCGTACGTCCATCCATACAAGAGAACTACTGTTCTCTCTCTATTCAACAGGCCCCAGACTTCTATGCGGGTATTTGCCGCTACACTTTCGAGCGCTCAAGTTGGATGTGTGCTATTGGTTACCATACTAGTAGTGACCTATTATTTGTGTACCCTATTACCTAGCTACGCTCTCCCCATATCCGGTGTGTGGGCCAAAAAAAAGCAAGAGATTACAACGTATAACACGTAAAAAAATATAGGTTAGGCAAAAAAAGGAATTATGATTAAAATGTAAACACTTTCCACCGGCGTGGCGAGAACAAAGCGACATTTCCACGCGTACCGGAAGTTCCGCATTTCAAGATGGCGATGCCCTCACGGAAAACCGTGCATGAAAACAAACACGTGAAAAGTGTTTGGCCATTCACGATTGTTACTTTTTTCTGTAGCTCTTTCAACGATCGCGCGCCTCGCTCGCGCGGTGCGCGCGGCGCGTTTCGCTCGGTAAAGTTCTGAGCGCGTTTTAGCGGGCAAGTTTGTTTTCCTTTTGAATACCGAGTTTGTCGCTATGGCAGTGCCTCACTCTACGGAAGGTACTGCTCTGTGAGATGCTGCAATAATTCAACGGAGAACTCGGAATACAGACAGTTCCGGTTTCCGACAGACGACAGGTAAGCCTCTAAGGTTTTGTAATTTTGGAGTCGGAAATGCAAGCATAAAAATATATACTTTGCAATCTTCCCGACAGAGCAGTCAAATGGATCACGCACGCGAACCGGCCGGAGTTCGATGCTTTGCCCATGAGCAAGCTGCACGAGCGCCGGCTGTGCAGCGCGCACTTCAGGAATACAGCATTTGCAAGCCACAGGAGGATACGTTTGCGGCCGAATGCATGTCCTTTGGTTAAAGTAACCGACCCAAGACTGCAAGAGCTTGTTCCTCCAGGTGAGCTTGTCTCAGTACAATATTCAGTTAGTTTCATATTTGGTTTGGAGAAGCTGATCTGTTATGGTTATATTATTCAGAATTCTTATGGGGAGCTGCGACTCACCTGCCAGCCCCTGCAGTTCTGGTAAATAATATTTCATATTAGTTTCTGCACTATAATTCTCAAGCTAGGAACGGCCTTCTTTTTATACTAATCTGCTCAAATCTGTTGGCATCAATTTAGTATAAATTCATTGACTTTTTTTCAGTTCGCCCGTCCTCACCATCGCCAACTGCCGCCTCTTTGCAGGGGGAGGCGCGGGTGGAGCCCCACCTTGGTGAGGAACTAAGCTTGTACGTGATGCTTTTTTCTAGACATGAAAGCAATATGGAACGCGCAGCGTCCGTTTACTGGCGCTATTAGCCAACTCTTGATATTAGTAGCGCCATATTCCGTTTAGTGAACTCACAAGATGCATTCATCCCATTTTTTCAGCTCGCCCGTCCTCACCACCGCCAACTGCCGCCACTTTGCAGGAGGAGGCGCCGGTGGAGCCCCACCTTGGTGAGGAACTGAGCTTGTACTGGACGGTTTTTTCTAGACATGAAAGCAATATGGAACGCTCAGCGTCCGTTTAACGGCTCTATTAGGCAACTCTTGAAATTGGTGGCACCATGTTCAGCTTCAGTTGAAGATTAATGTGAGTTCAACTTCTGAGTAATTTCTTCTCTCGAACAGATATCACCCTAGAGACACCAATGGGAGCTGCAGCCTCATCGAGGACCACGGCTGGCACGATGGCAACCCCAAAAAGACAAGGCGGCAGGCCGAGGAAAGAGTACTCACCCCGCACGAAACGTACATTAGATAACCTAAGAAAATCCAAAAACCGATTGCGCAAGAACCTCTTGAAGGCATCACAAACTTTACAAACTTTTTTTTCTTGATTTTTCGAATCTGACACGACCTCGAGTCATCCAGGGCGCATCAAAATGTTTATCCAAAGGGGCACTGGACCTTTTGAAGGTGCAGCTGTACTTGCAGCCAATGAACAAGTTCGGACGAAAATGTCCTGACGGATTTAAACCATTTGCCCTTAACCTTTACTTTCAGAGCCCCAGGGCTTAAAAGTACCTCGCCAAGTACCTGAGCTTGCCATCGGTTCGATCTCTCAAGAACTGGCTGTCCCAGATTGCCATACACCCTCGGGTTGCCCCCAACCTCATCAAGACTGTTGTTGACAAAATTCACGATTGGCATCTTAAAGATCGCGCATGTCTTCTGATGTTCGACGAACTCGTTCTAAAAGAAAATCTCTTCTATGACACTAAGTCGGATATGGTGCATGGCTTTGCAGACAGCGGTAAGGAAACAACCCGTCATGTGGCAAATTCAGGCTTGGTTATGATGCTGGCGGGTATTTCTATGCCCTGGGTGCTACCATTGGCTTTCACTCTTTCAAAATATAACACAATACAATACAATAAACTTTATTTTTCCAGAAGTACTCTCAAAGTCAAAAGCATCCCCAGAATGTCTCCAGGATCTGTTGACAGACGTTATTCAAAATCTTAGTTCCGGCGGTGTCCTTGTGAAAGCTGTCGTGTGCGACCAGGGGGCCAGCAACTGCACTCTTGCACGCCGGCTGGGTGTCACACCAGATCATCCCTTCTTCCTTGTCGGTGACAACCAAGTCTACTTTCTCTTTGACACCCCTCATATGCTCAAGTGTACACGTAACAACCTGCGCAAGCATGACCTACAGATTGCCAGCAAATTGATCAGATGGAAATACATTATGGACTTCTACAAAAACAAGCACCCTCTTCGATTACGATTGACAAAAACATTTACCGACAAGCACATTTATCAGACTCCATTCGGAATTATGAAAGTACAATTTGCTGCGCAAGTTTTTAGTGACACGCTTTCTGTTTCCCTTGCAACCCTCCTTTATCTGAATGAACTGCCCCTTGAGGCTCAGGCCACATGTGATTTACTTGAGCACATGGACCAAACTTTTGATTCACTGAATAGCTCACCTCTGGAATGCAGTGAACTAACAATGAGATTCGCTCTAAGCTCTTCATCGGGAGATATTAATTTCCTAAGGGAGAAAAGCTCATCTATTCCGAAGTGGCAGTTCCTGCCACCAGGACGGCCCCACAGAGTAAGGGGATGTCATATTACCATCAATGCCGTCTTCTTACTGTGGGAAGACCTCAGCGGGAACTTTGACTTTGATCACTTACTTACAAGACGGCTCAACCAGGACCCGCTGGAAAACTTGTTCGGGATGGTGCGACAGCAGCATGGGTGTAACGAGACGCTCAATTCCTACCAGTTTGTGGCAGGCCAGAAACACATTCTCTTGGAACGATATTTCAGCTTCCCAGTAGACGAAACTGTGAGGCAGGCGCTGCCACATTGCTGGTGGAATCGAGGCACCTTCCAGTGTCGACTGCAGCCAGCCACCATGTCCGAACCACTGCCAGCAATTAAGACCGATGAGTTTGACCTACCCGATGAGTGATATGACAACCTCATCCAAGAAAATGTTGAATACCACTTCGCTGCGTTCCTGGTGGAGTCGTTTCTTAAAAAAACGTTTGTGCCATTTTTGCCCGGACTTGTTGAGTGATGCAAGTGGGGTGCTCACCTCTGAGATGCAGTTTCATGCTCTCCACTAAGCCAGCGCTCCTGGTGGAGTCGTTTCTAAAAAACGTTTGTGCCATTTTTGCCGGACTTGAGTGATGCAAGTGGGTGCTCACCTCTGAGATGCAGTTTCATGCTCTCCACTAAGCCTGCGCTCCTAGGTCGATTTCCGACTCTTTCTGTCCCCCATCAGATGCATTCTTTCAGTGTTTCAAAATTTTCGAACGAACCTTTCTTAAGAAGATCAACGAGCGCATTCCCTTGCCGAAGGTTGCTGAACGCATGGTACATTCCCTGGTTCCTCATTCCGAAGAACAATTTTGTACCAAAGAATGCGCGAAGCAGTTCCTCAATCCTTGCGTTATGTGCGCCTACGTTGGCATATTCGCCTGTTGTACAGGGAATTCCTCACAAAGCGTGCTCTTAAAACACCAGGGCAAAAAAGAGGAAACAATTTGCACTTTAACCGCATCAATAATACAGTTTAATATGGTTTCTGCACACTTTACTGAAGGTATGGAATGTCTTTGCGTGAGATACATGTTAAAGACCGGAGGTTCGCAGTCGTAATGTGTTGACAAACTTCCTTTCTAGATCAAAAACAGACATCCCATTTCACGGCAGATTGACATCATGCTGTCTAAACATTTATATGAACCATTCAGTTTTGCTTTGCGATAGAACCTAAGAGCCTTTTGTCAGTGCTGACTTGATCAAGCCGTAGTATAGCCCTCGTCAAATTTTATTGTTGAGGCCGAGCCAACTGACATGCATTAATATATAAAAGATATAGGACACCCTATTTGAGAGGTTCAATATCCAGGAGGTCTGCACAGAGCCATAATAAAGTCGATGCATGCACTTCCTAATCTGACTTGTGGTCTGGAGACTCGACGTCGTGTTTCAATTCGTGAAATCATTGTAAATAGCTTGTAAACCCTTGTAAAAACGTTACTTATGCGCATAGTCTTAATGCGTATATGTTCCTAGAATAGTGATCATATAGACTTTTGAATAGCTCTCTAGGTATGAGCTGTTTTTATAAACTTCGCTAATTGCGCAGTCAGTATTTTGAATTGTTACCGCATTCCTGCTATTCAGAACACTGAGTAGAGATGATGCACGTTGCGAGTTCCATATATTGACATATGCTGTTTTTCATAGCGCGTGCGCATGTTCGTATAGTTACCAGAAGTTTGCACATATTGATATGTATATATGCATATTATGTCCTTCTAGAACAATTTTCTTTTTGCGTGTTCATCACTTTTGTTTTTCTATTGTGTAACGTTTCCAATAATTAAAGAAATGAGCAGATCTGAGTGGAAAACTTGTGGAATAATAGTTCTACATTCTGTGTTACTTACCGTTCCCATATTTGTACGTCTTTCCGTTTTTCACCACTTCCTTCGTTTAATGCTCGCTCACCTAGGGGTGTTGCTTACATTTATGTAGATAACATTATGTAAAGAGTTTATTTTGAGAGTGTGGCCTAACCCAGGAGTATCAAATAAAAATGCATTTAAGTCCATCACCTGGATTTCTTTCTTTGCCTCGGTGAGATCGTTCTTAATGTTCATGTGTTCAAAGATTGCATTTGCAGACTACACTCGATCGCCCCGGCGCAGCGTAGTCTGCGCCGTGGCGTTTTCGGTTTTCGGTGCCGCCGCGCTGTTGCGCGCAGTACCGAAAACCGAAAAAATCAAACGTCGGCCGCGCGTGCAAAAAAAAAAAAAAAGAATCGGAGAGAAGATAGCGCGAGAGAGGAGGAGGAGGGTACGCGAGGGTGTTGACTAGGGTGGCGCCATCTCGTGAGAGTGTTGTGCGAATTTGTCTAGCCCCAGACCTCCTTTCGCCATTTTGCCGCAAAGCGCCGTGTCGCTAGTTTCGCTTTACCACGGTGGAAGGTACAGCTGCACTCCCCTGGGGATGGTTACAAGAATGAGAGGGATGCGCACACGAAGGCAAGCAGTGTACAATAAATACACGAAAACTCGCAGCAACCGAAGGACGACGCCGCAAACACGTGTACGCGCACACGCACCAAAAGCACGTGGGTCACGCGCACGTATCGACACGGAACTGGCAATTTTGGTGATTTGAAATGTCGATATCGATCGCGTAAACGATTGTATTCAGCAGAGTGTGCACCGGCGGAACCGCGCATAAAAAATAATTTGACAATATAAACAGCGACCGTAAAATCCTCCTAAACGCTATATCAGCAAAAAGTACCGTATTATATGTAATAATTAAGCACATTCTACAAGGCCGGGTTTTCTATGCACTTTTTTTTGCGCGAAACCAAGTGTTCAACCAGTTTCCGAAGCTGGCAACCACAGCTGCAAGCAGCGCCATCCTTGATGTATTCCTGAACTTCGCATAGTCACGTTTCGACCGCCATCACAGAGAGGGCGCAACACGACCTCCAATTTATAATTCCTGTCTTTTTATGATTTATTTAATATTCAGGCACGATCATCGAAAGTGTGAGCTGATAATGAGGTTCTGGGACAGTAAACTCTATTTTGTACTAAAGATATATGCCTAAATGTCTGCCAAAAGGGGTCCAAATACTCGTTTTTGACTATCAACAAATTCGTGATTTGGCCTATATTCAAACTTTTTTATAAACAATCCAAGTTGAAATTTAGAAAAAGGGCCTCTGTATGCAAAGCAGAATATGTTCTTCTTTGCGGGCCTACAATTTTATTCAACTATGCCCATCCCTAAGAGCTGTACATCTGTACTACCAAGTGAAGTTTCCCAAAATTGACTGTTTTTGTCAATTTTCACGTGAGCATTCCGAAAAAAGTTTAGGTCATATTACGATGAAATTTAGCGTAGCTCTTTCGACTGTAATTGCAAACACATGTAAAAAGTTTCAAATAAAATGACCGGGTAGGTGCCAAAAAATTCGCGACTGAATGTGCTTCCGCGAAGTCAGTGTTTCTAAATTGAATATCTGTCAAAATAAACTAAAAAACTAAAAAAGGGCTTCTGTTGACAATGAACGCACTCTTTTTCTATAACATTCTAAGATTTGAAAGAAATTGCTTCAATAGTGAACCCTGCACCACTGTATTACGAAACCATGTTTTGCCGAAAAGGCCAATATTCGCGGGTGCCCACTGAATTAGCTTTTTGCATTAGGAAAACAAATCATACATCAAAAGAAAGATAATGTTGTACACTACAAGATGATATATAACACATAATTTTAGCAAGCTTGAACACGCCACAATCGCATTTCAAAAACGCGCGGAAAGCGTCGTATGTCATGGCCGCCGTGGGACCGCTGGCCGCCAGGCTCGGCGCTCAAAACCTTTCCCCGTCCTCCTAACCTAAAAAGGACAACAGCTGTAAATAAATAAATACAAATTAAGAAAGTGCTGACAACCGCTCAAATGGCTTCTATTTATCGAGACAACACGAAAGATTTGCAACAAGAATTTAACATTCGGTTTACGACGAAAACGCTGTATATCTACATGACGCACCGCACTTTGGAAAGTTCGTTGCAAACAGAATGTAGTGTTTCGTAATTTTCCGGGAGAATAAAGCAACACGACAAACAAAACGTTTAAATACATTAAGCCCTAGCAAAAAATATCAAATAATACGCAATAAAATTTGGGAAAGTTCAACTTGGCTTATAATGCGTCGCCCATAGATGCTACGGCCTCGCATCCTTACAACGGCAAGCAGAAGCCATGGTGGAAGTAACGGCGTCTTTGCGAGGTCCCAGTGAACCGCCCACACAAAGCGCAGAGCCACGCCACGCATAACGCGCCGCGGCGGTCGGAATAATCGAAGCTGCGATACGCTTATATAGACGAAAAAATGCGGAAGTTCCGACCACTACTCCTTGGCTACATATTAGTCGGGTTAACCCCACGCACGCGTCCATAAAAATTAAACGAAAGCATTCGGGCGATTGCAAGACAGATCGAAGCCGTCATTGGCGATTCAAGGAGATGGCCAGCTCATAACAAAGAAACTTTAGCAAAACAACACGACAAAAGGTTGGAGCGCTGCCTACTTGTTTTTGCTCGGGTTAATCGAAATATGAACGAGAATACAACGGACAAATCGAATGCCTCAAAATCGCATCCTCGTTCAGAGTGTAATTTTGAGTAAGAGCGCTGACCAATAACAAAATGACTCACTCATACGAAAAAAAGAAAAGCTATGTTATTTTTATTTTCGAAGTTTTCGCTGTTATTAGCATGAAATTACCCATCTAGCAATGTCGTAAGGTGGTGTTTTATTCATAATAACGGTCAGAGCAAAAAAAAAAAAAATGCGTAGCAATGTGTGATAGTATGATCGAGAAATTTAAAAGCCTGTCAGGCTGAATCGATGTCCACAATTGCTCTCTCCGGCTGGTTCGCTAGCGCCTAAACTAAATTGGGCTCATGAAAAAAATAATTGAGTGATTGAGTTTCGTTCTTTTTGTGAAGATTAAAGGAAAACAAGAAGTAAGCGCTTTACTGCAGAGTCGCCGATGGTACATCATATAGCCAAAGAAAAAACGAGTATTTCGTAATCACATCTCAACCCGGAAGTGGAGTGAATGGCCCGCACCACCAACTTCACGATGCCATCAATCACAGAATAAAAAATAACTTTTATCGCATTAAAGTGGAGCGGGACGGGATAGACGACGACGTCTTACGCAAAATTCGTTCATGCTTGCTTCAAGCGTTCGTTTTTGCTATATATTATTTCTTCCCATACCCATGAGATAGAGCGTCGAGGCATTCAGAAAATGGCCGCCGAGAAGAATATTTAAAGATGCACACACGCCGCACAAAATACATCAACAGAATGATTCTGCAGCTTTGTATTTTTTAGCTACATACCGCGTTTCACAGACCCCACGCCGTAGAAACCAAATGGTGCGAGCGAGACAACCGACCACGCAGTGCTTGTTTCCAGAGTCGCATTGTGATCCTGCATTGTGACGTCTCAGTGAAACGAACAAACTTGCCTGGAGAGAGAGAGAAAATAGATGTTTAATTCGGAATAACTGGCAATATTATAAGAATATAAGCGATAGTGGCTGCTCTACAACAAAATAAAATAAAATATTAATACAAAGGGAGAATGAAGCTCGCCAATATCTTCGTGTTTTACTGGATACGTTACGATCACTTGTAGATGCTAGCCGAAAAAGATAAGAAATATATCTTTCGATGCTCCGGCACGGAGAATGAGCTTCTGCGGCATCGCTCCTATCTGCTAGTGTGATTTAGTCAGACTCAACAATATACAGTTATAGTTTGCAACATAATGACCAGTGTCCGAAATCCGGGCCCCCAGCGATAAAAATGGGAATCACAAACGCAGGTTCTTGTGAAAAAAGGGGCTGCGCATAAAGCAATATTTTTCCTTTTTACAACACTTTTGGCATCAATTATGTTCTTAGAGCTTCGTGACTCTGCATTTGTGGCGTTCTTGCACTAGTACATGAACGAAAGTTCCTAAAAAAGAAACATCCTCGCAGAAAGCGCAGTTCCCCCCCCTCCTCCTCTACTGTGTCATGGTATCAGCACAAAACAAACATGGCGGCACCCATGCAACAGAGCAGACACTTGTCTATGCAAACTGCAAAAGAGCCCCCCCCCCCTTTTTTTGTTTCTTCCGAAAAACAAAAACAAACAAAGAAATCTAGAGAAAATTGACGTCACCAGGCCACTAAACGCGATGTTATGAACGCACAATTTTTCTGACGCCACGGGAAAGTACGGCATCCGCCACCGCCTATCTTTGTGTGTGCAAGATTGGTGTTTACAAAAACAAACGCTCCGCCTAACGTCCAATGCTCCTCGGCACACCTGGCATTGCTCGGAGCGTTGTTTTGTAGGGGCGGGTCTCTCCTGTTGTTCTGAAGTTGCAGTCGACCACAGTCAAATTCGAATCCAATGGAGAATAAAAATCAATATTTTTGTGATGTGAATCATGATCTAACGCGTGATTTAAATTAGTCCAGTTTTATTTACTACGATGACTTAAATCGAACCTTCTTCGCAAAAATATTCCTGGAAGTATTTACATTTCACGTTTGTCTATCATTTGATACTTTCTGTGCACATTCGTTTTGTGTTGAAAACAAATAATCCTCACACCATAGAGATTTCCATGAGAGCGAACACGAGTAAAAAGATGTGCTCTTCTGAGCAATTCCTAGTGTTGAGACCTACCTTCCACTTCGTTCGAAAACCAAATAAAGGTTTGTATCTAACTGAAAAAAATCAAGCTGTTTTTGTTCTAGTATGTGGCGGGGAATACATCAACACGCAGTTGTTAATTAAAATGTATTTTACATTTAGAGTAATAGTTTCTTCCGCATTATCAGTGATTGGACGAATTGATTAATCAAAAAATAGTCAGAGTGCAGGCGAGCTGGTGTAAGTTTAACATGATTGTAAACTCAGGTTTACAACCATTGTAAACATGATTGTAAACCTGAGTTTGAGACGGTGCCTCCTCTTTTTCTATCTTCTGTTGTGTACTCTTTTATGCCCCAGTCTCAGGTTTACAATCATGATTAATCAAACTGGGATGCTGAAAAAAGCATCTAGTTTTGAAGAATCACTATATTTTAGCTACAGTAATCTAAATCCAATTAATATGATTAAAGAAAGCTGATTTAAATCAAGTAAATTTGACCAATTTAATTATTTTCATTAAATAAATAAATAAATAAATAAAATATATTACCTTGCTGTTTGTACTTTGTTTCAAAATGTCACCGATACCTGGCAAACTCCTTTCGCACTAAACATCTCGGCACACAGGCGTTCCATCAGTGTCCCGATGTCATCGGTTTATTCGACTGCTGACTTCAAAGCGAACCGGCATAATTGCTTCACGGCCTCTTCCGGACAAATAAGAAATAAAAACGATGCAGCATCCTCGGCCCAGTTCAGTGCCATCTATCAAGGGGCGGTCGTAGACCCTGGCACAGTGACGTACCGTGCATCGTGGCAGCAGGCAGGCACGCGCCTGCACATATCGGGCCATCGGCGACGCGAACCGGAACACGCCGAGGGGACGGCACGATTGCCCGATTTCCGAGTCGGTTTGCGAAAGTAGCTTTGCCTCGCGAAACTCTCTCCGCCGCTTCCGCGAGGTGAGCGTCCCGTGTGTGTTCCGCTATTCGTCCGGCGCATCTGACTGATTTTTCATTTCGCAAGTATGGCCTCGGGGAATGCCTCACCTGGAGTGAAAAGGCAAACACGAACATTCGGGCATAATGGATCGCATCCATAAAGCCGGTCGAAGAAACAAGTAAGGAACGAACCAGACAAAAGTGGCTCCAAACCGGAAAGAAGCACGGAGCACACCCGTTTGGCGAGTGCTTAGGATTGAAGCTCTTGGCTTCGGGTTAGAGGAATGCAGTCATGCTATATACTTATGCTTCCTGTCCAGGGGCACAAGCAACGCTGCGACCAAGGGCTTCGGCAGCTGAATGTGTTCGTGCGCGGTTCGTGCGCCTTTCCCGCCTGGGTTTCCATATCTTGTCAACTACATTTCGTGGACTCGAAAGCATTACTTTCGAAACCAATGTGTGACCTAAGCTTGACACTTGCGGCACATATCACTCTCGAACAACGATGCACGGTCGAGCGCGCGAAATAAGTTCACAGGGACTTTTCGTAGATCGATACGCTGCGGATTGCAGGCGCGTGCTCAATCCGTGCTTGAAGGGGCGGCACTACTGATTCCTACCAACGGAAAGCAAAGCTCTTGAGCACGACTTACGAAAAGTATTTGCCGGAATTGAAACGACCCTGTACACATTTCTGTTCGAGTTGGTGTTAACAATTTGTCGCATTCCGTAGCGCCAGACATCGAATAGAGTTCCGACCGTTTCCCATGGTGCAACTTTTCGGAAAAACCGCGACTTACCTGCCGCAGACCATAGCAATCGAACTTTATTGTGCGGAAGGAGACGGCGGTGTGCCGAGATCAGGTGGCGTACACTTGTATTCTTTCGCCGTGCTTTTCAGTGGGCGGAATGTGAACAAAAAGAGTTCAAAATAAGGACTGAACGCAGATGATTTGTTTTCTCCGGCGCCTCATAATTTGACGAGCCTTACAAAAAACAAAACAAAAAAAGACGCATTGTCTTTTAGCCATTTGACGGTTCGCCTTTTGTTTTTGTTTCTTTTCCCACTCGAACGAGGGGCTAAAATATCAAACTGCCAGCAATCTAATAAAATAAGCACAAACGTATAAGAGTTGGATAAATACGATAAAGTAGATACGACAGCAACGCGGCGTTTAGCTAGTTCCACCCATTTAAACGCACGCATGTTGAATAAAACGTTTTATTCCGTGTCGGTTTCCTCTTTCCACACAGTTCGCATGCGCGCTGCACTCCTTTCCACAACGCGAGCGGAACCCAAAGCCCCGTCGAATCGCGAGACACGGCGCTGCAGGAAAGACGGCAGAGTGCACACCCGTGTCAATCGCACACCGCGAACGGTTGCGCGTCCCGTCAGAGAACTGTCGGCGTAATCGTCTCAGCGTGCCGGCAGCCGTATTACGCGTTAGAGGAAAGAACGGCGCACCTCGAGGAGCGTTGCGCCTTTTTAAATCGCGCCGTTCTCGGAAAGCGGGCGAGCTGCCGTTACTGCTTTTTTTTCCGGGATGCCTAGGATCGTGAAAGCGAAACATGGGGAAGCCGAATGCGAGAGCGTTGAGCGGGCGCCGAACACGGAGACTCCGCGCCGCTCGTGGGAATGGCGAGCGTGTTTTCCGCGTCTTCTTCCTGCCTTGTTTACTCCTCGTCGAAAAGATGGCGGGGCGAGGGGACACGCTTTCACGTCGCGGATTCGCGCGGTCGTGTAAATGACACTCGCTGTCACCGCCTGGTCCGGACTTCCGACGAGGCACTCTCAGACTAGTGTGCGGTACCATCCATGAAGCGCGTTGCTCGCCTCTCTTGGCAGTTTAGCAACCCTGGTTGCGTAACGCACCCCGCTTTGCACAAAGTTCGAAACTTCCCCCGTAGAGAAACACGAGTTTATTTTTTCGCCTTCTTTTATTCTTTCTTCTAT
>JAZHYW010001407.1:0-27706 GCA_037355805.1 Ixodes ricinus
ACAAATGGCGCATCAACGTTGTGGGGCGGGCGAGCCGCAATTACGGTCGCAACGTCCGTCGACGACACTGCGTGAGAAGTTTACGCGGGGGCGGTCCCCCTGGCTGGCGGGTCTATACCGCGGCACTGCGAAGGTGGGAGGGTACGTCCAAACAGGAGTGGTACCGAGGTGGCCACGGGTAATTTCGCCCTCACAGATTTAATGTTTTTGGCCGATGTCGCGACGATCGACGGGGCTGGCGGAGCGGAACTCCGCGGCGATGACCGCAGCGCTGAAGGTCGAGACTACGCCGGCAGGTGCCATCGCCGGTAGTGTCTATGCCTGCAAAGCACGGAGATGTCCCGTGAATCCCACGGCGCTGGTTGCGGCGTTCGCGCCACGCCTTACAGAGCATGCAGAGGGAAACGCCGACGCCGAAAACCCTCATCCGTATTCCCGGTGCCGGAGTACAGCGGACACAACGGTCGAGGCTATGAGGCCGCGACCGACTCTCTTGCTGGCAATCGAGCGATATCGGAAGGCTACCGGCTTGACCGGAGAAGGAGACGTGCTTAGGCAGGGTTCTGCCGGTGGCTCGTGGTAGGCCCGGCGGCCACGTGGCATCGCCTTGTGGGCGAGTCAGCCGGAACACTCGACGAGCGCGGCCCTCTTCCGACAAGAATTCTTGCCCGGCAGACTACCTGCTAAGAATGCGCAGGGAACTGGAGGCAAGAACGCAAGGCTCCGCTGAGCCCTTCGCGAAGTACCTGCGGGCGATGCAGGAACTCCTGCAGATCGCCGATCCGAATGCTACGGACCAGGAGCAGGTCGAGCGGGTGGTGAGGCAGGCGCATCCCACCTTTTCGCGGTATCTGCGTGGGCGCCCATTCGGAAGTCTGAGTGAGCTCGCACGCTGAGGCTCGCAGGTTCAGGCCGACATACTGGCGGAGCGCGGGTACCACCTTCCCCAGCACCGACCGACACGCTTGGAACCCCGATGCGCCCGGCACGGGCCGGTGCCACGTGGGTATCGACGGGGGAGGCCGCACAGCGGCGGCCAGCGGTGAGCCGAGCGGAAATCCCTGGAGCTCACGGACGACGCCTTGGAGCCAGGATCGCTCCTGGGAAGGAGCGTGGCCGTCCATGCGACGGAATTCCGGCCGACTGGCGCACCACGGATCGCCGCAGCACAGGAGCAGACTGCCGCCGACCCGCTGCCACAAAGGGTGAGCGCATCGGACGTTCCGCAGGAGGAGAATTCCTATCCCAGGTTGGCGAGGCCGCTGCTTTCGGTGCCACGAAATCGGGCACTGAGTAGGCGCGACTGCACCGGGAGATTTCGGGAAACGGAGGAGGCCGCCGATAAAGTTATCGGCGGCAGAAACAGACCAACGAGCGGGTCCCCGACATCCCATCGACGGTGTGCGTGCCAACGGCGTATCGAGTCGGGACAGCGACACGCACCGCGGCCCCCATTTATTTCCCTGACAGTGGCGGGAAAGGAGTTCGCAGCCCTTCTGGATAGCGGAGCTAGTGCGTCGCTAATTGGGGACGAGGTCCTCAGGCATCTCCAGCAGAAGTCCGTTCGGGTGAGGGCATGGGGAGACCACTTTCCAGTTGGCTTGCGGGTCGACGACATCGAGGGGAGCAGTGCGCTCTCGTGGTACGTTGGAATCAACGCGCGCAGAGACAGCGGTTCGTCCATTTGGCCGGGCTGACGGTGCCCATCATTCTTGGACGGGATTTCCTGGCCAACACCGGCATCGCATCATTGACGTGGCAAGTGGCGGGTACCGAGAGGGGCACAGGCGCCCCTTTCAGAGTTTCCGAGAAAGTTCTACGGGGACCATGGCGGCAGCGCTGGGAAAAGCGACAGAACAGGAAAGAACTGACCGCGACGACGCCACGAGCCACCCAACACCGAGCTCCGTCGCGCACTGCGACGCAATGGGACCACCCGTTGGCCAATGCCGATGGACTGTCCCGACCAGAGCGAGAAAGGTTGGCGGCTTTGCTGCACAACTTTGACGAAATGTTCACCGAACAGCCGGGCTGCACCAAGCAGGTGCAACATCGCATTGAAACTGGGGACGCGCGCGCTTGGAAGTCCAATCCGCGTCCTGTGAGCCTGGCCAAGCGAAAAGCGATAGATGCCGCCGTCGATGAGCTCTTGGAGTCAGGAATCATTCGCCGGTCATCAGGACCCTGGGGATTCCCGGTGGTTTTGGTGCCAAAGAAAAACGGAACATCGAGACTCTGCGTCGATTATCGGCGCTTGAACGCGGTGACCGTAAAAGATGCGTATCCGTTTCCGAGCATCGAAGAAATCATCTCGAATCTGGGGACAGCGAACTATTTCACTACCCTCGACGCAAGCAAAGGCTACCTCCAAGTGGAGATGAGCCCGGGCGACGAAAGCAAAACTGCATTCGTGTGTCACCGAGGCTTGTTCGAGTTCACTCGGATGCCGTTCGGATTAACAGGTGCACCGATGACATTTCAGCGGTTGATCGATGGGGTGCTCGGAGATGCCAAATGGCAGCACGCGCTCGCCTACCTGGACGACATCATTGTGTACTCGGAAACTTTCGAGGACCACCTTCGTCACCTCGAGGACGTGTTGCGCAAACTGCGGATCGCCGGCCTCACACTAAACCCGACTAAAGCCCAAATTGGAGCTTCTGAGATCAGCTTGTTGGGATTCCGGATCGAGAGAGGAAAAGTTTCCCCGACGCGGACAAGTTGCGGGCGATCTTGGAGTTCCCAGTCCCTACCGATGTCGGGGAGTGCGCCGTTTTCTCGGCATGATAGGATACTACCGAGCCTACATCCCGAACTGCGCAGCCATGCAGGCACCCCTCACGCAATTGCTGAGGAAAGCGGCTCCCTGGAGCTGGGAGGCGCCGCAGGAGGAGGCGTTCCTCCAGCTGACCGAGGCATTGGCGCGTACAGCATCCCTCAAACTGCCAGACCTGAATAGGCCATTCACGATCCAGACGGACGCAAGCGACCAGGGTCTCGGCGCGGTACTCTTGCAGGAGGCAGAGGGAGAGATCCGACCGGTGGCATTTGCCAGCCGGGCGCTGAACCCGGCGGAGAAGAACTACACGGTGAGTGAGCGCGAATGCCTCGCCATCATTTTCGCTCTCAAGAAGTTCGATCATTATGTCGAGGGGACGGAATTCACGATCGAGACGGACCATATGGCCCTCGCGTGGCTCTCCCGAATCAAGGAACCCGCCGGAAGACTGGCGCGCTGGGCCTTGACACTGCAGAAGTACGAGTACCGAATTCGGTACCGGAAGGAGCACGACAAATGTGGTGGCCGACGCGCTCTCCCGCGCACCCGTGGATCCCCCACCGAGCGAGGCAGCAGACTACGGAGGCGGTGCCATCCACCGGGAGACGGGAAATCCCGCCTCGCCCTCCGCTCCCCACTGTGGCGGCGTCGCGCAGCTGGCTGAGGCGATTACCTCACTGGGACCGGCGTTCAACCGAACGGAACTGTTCGAAGCACAGCAGAGCGATTCGTTTTGTCGCGCTATCTTCGACCGGCTCAGGCAAGAGATGGATCCTGACCAGACAGGCGAAAAGACGCTCCGGCACTCCGGAACACCGAGAGGGCCAAGCGCCACCGCCCAGGAGTCAGACATTGAAGCAGGTGAGCTGGAGTCTTACCTGATCGATGGGGACGGCGTCCTGCTGCGCTACTTTCCGGAAGAGAGCGATTCAAGTGAGTCGTTCAAGACCGTGATTCCCCGCGATCTCAGAGTGGCAGCGCTGCGTCACTACCACGATGCGGACGGTCACGGCAGTGCACCGAAGTCGTGGCATAAGCTGCGCCGTTTCGCTACCTGGCCGGGTATGAAGGGGCAGCTGTGCCGGTATGTCCGGAGCTGCGCCGTGTGCCAAGAGCGCAAGCCCAGGGGGGCAGACCACCCGGCCTGCTCGAGCCGATCGTGAGTACGCGGCCATGGGAGATCGCGGCCTGCGACTTGATGGGACCCCTGCCGCGATCAAGCGGAGGCTATCAACATGTGTTGGTAGTAACCTGCCACTTCACCGGATTCGTCGAGATGTTTCCAATGCGGAAGGTGACAGCCAAGGGAGTCCTGAGCAGGCTGTCCGAGGTCTGGTGCCGCTACGGGTTCCCCGAGAGACTGGTGAGTGACAATGCCTCGATATTTTGCTCGAAAGTTTTCGCGGCAACCTGTCAGGCCCTCGGGATTAAGCATTGTAAGACTTCGTGTTACCATCCCCAAGCAAATGTGACCGAGAGGCGGAACCGCGACATTAAGCCGCTGCTCGGGGCGTATGCTCGTAAGCAGCGGGACTGGGATCTGCACTTGGATTCGATTTCGTTTGCATTGCGGTCCAACCTCAACCGCAGCACTGGGTTCACGCCCGCGCTGCTGAACTTCGGCAGAGAACTCTCTACGCCGACCGACGCGGTTCTCCGCCCGCGACAGAGCGCGGCCAGAGCGGTGCCCTCGCACGAGGACTTCGCGACGCGGACAAGAGAGCGACTGTCGCGGGCGCTGGACGCCGCTCGCGGAAACAGGGCTCGCGCGCGCGCGGAGCAGAAGAACACCTACGACAAAGCGCACCGCGATGCGCAGTTCGAGGTGGGCGACACCGTTCTTCGGCGAAGTCACGTTCAGAGCGATGCGAGTAAGTTCTTCTCGGCGGCGTTGGCCCCCAAGTGGGTTGGCCCCTTCGTCATCGATTCCAAGAGGTCCCGACTGACGTACACGCTGAGGGACCAGAATTCTGATCTCGTCCGCGGGACAGTTCACATCGGCGAACTGAAACCCTTTTTCCCCAGGGAAGGGGATGAGCCGGTCAAGCGGCCGCAAAGGGGCATTCGCGGGCACCAACAATCTCAGGATTTCCTGGGACCACCGCGGCACAGCTACAACACGCGTAGCCGGAGGCAACCCGATGGGATCGGAACCTCGTAGAGTGCGTGGCCCGGGAATGGGAAAGGGAACGATCCGAAATCGGCGTTCCCGGCATTGTTTTTTTTTCTTTTTTTTTCTTTGTGGATGGGGGGAGGGGGTGCCTCGGAACCCTCAGTGTTTTTTTTGTTTTTGTTTTTGCTTTCAATGTTTTTATTTTTGCGCACGGCGTTCGGCTGGTAAACTGTCATCGGCCCTGCGGCTGCTGCCTCGAGACGCAACTTGGTGTGCACCGAATGGTCCTCTCCTGGGAGATGATGAAAGGATGAGTCGCCGTCTGGACAAACACCAGCCTGGGCTGAACTCCTCGTCTTCGGGCAGCGTATTCCCCGACCGGAACCACAGCTCGGGGAGCCTCGTTGGACGTCCGCGACGTCACACAAGACGCCGGGTGCAGTTCTCAGTGAAATTGGACTTCCAGCCCGCATCGTTCCGGGAGGGCTGTCGCAGCTGGGTCACAACACACTCCATGGGGGGCCAGTCTCATGGTGGCCAGGCACACTGTTCAAGGACCCCGTTGCCCCGGAGGCCGCCGCCAAGCCGAAGTCGACACAGTCAACTGTGAGGTGTGCGGTGGCCGCGAACCCCAGGCCTCAGGCGAACTGATGGACCTCAGTGAGGACGACCCATGGGACCAGTGGTGTGGGTGTGCGTGTGGGGGGTTTCCAGGCCAAACAAAGCGACGGTGTTCCCGAGCAGCCTAGCCGTACGTCTGAATTCCGACGTACTTCGATTTTTAGGAGAGGGGAGTATGGCGCACCGTGGATTCACGAGGACGCCCATCAAACCACCGCGCGAGGCGGCTATGCAGTTGCTTCGCCTCAGACACGATCACATGGTCGTGTCGCCGCGGGGTCGGTTGGGATTTCGAATTCGGCTCCCGACGAGCCGCTTTCTCTCCTAGCCACTGGATGGCGCTGCAGGCGCCCCATGGCGGGCGAGGAGAAACCTCCTCGCCCATCGGTCGATATTGTCGGGTAACCGGGAGGCAAGAGTCTCTTAGGATTCCGGCCGGCGCTCAAGAAAGGCGAGTGCTAGCAACTGCTCTCGGGCAATAGCGGGACACGAGGCCTAGGGGCCCTCTTTGTGTTAAGCTTTGGGCTTAACGTACGTTTGTAAATATTTGAGTAATGTCGCGTGTGTTTGTAGTATAGATTGAGTGTTTTGTAGCGTTGTGTTTTTATGTACCAATAAACGGGGAGCGGAATTCCGCTCCCGTGAAAGAACCAGGCTGGACTCGGGTTGTTGACGGACCACGTGGGGAACGGCGTATCGGCGGCGGTACGCGAATTCCCACATAGTACAGGGCAGTATGCTCGCACTTGTATGTTCCGCTTCGCTCGCAGGATAAAACCAAATACTTTACTGGTAATGTATTTAGTAAAACAAAGCTTACCTTCTGTATATGTGCAATGCCCTCAGTTTTCGCGTGATTACACGCTTGTTTGTCATTATTGTTTTCGTTTCCCATTGCGATTCAGTTCGTGCTCTTTTCTGTGCTACATGCATTAGAGACCAAGGCAACCCAGGAGCATTCTATTTCGCGGATTGTAAAAAAACCTATGCAACTTGCCACGTGTGCCACAATCGATACAAAATATTCTAAGCTTCACATGTGACCGCTTGCCTGAGTAAACATTGTTGTTTGTCAAGAAAAAGTGCGATTGTATGAAATCAAGTAAGAAAAACTTGTTCTAAGCACGCGACCGTTGGCAAGCAGTGAATACTCATAATCGGCGCCGAGATGATTGGTCGCTGTCAGCAGGTGGAGTTTTTCTATCAACCCACAGTTAGAATGTTTCCTCCTTTCTGTTGTAAGCAATCAGGAGACAACTTACATCAAATCTGAGGGTAATAAAGTACTAGGAGCATTCAAACATAACGGCCTGAGCAGTATATGTGTACAAGCTTTAGCTTTTGATGCACCCTTAACTTTCGATACGCTGAACGCTAGTGTAAAATGTAGGGCTGTTTCATTCTCAATCAGCGTACCATGTGCGTGCTTACACTATATTTTATACAGCGTCAAACTCTATCCGTTTGCATCTTTTTCATTTTTGCACACCACTACTTGCGCGCATAAATCACAAAATTAAGACTGGTTACAGGATGTCACAAAAAACAAATTTACAGGGTTTTTTACCGCAAAAATAAACTACGCATCGCCTAACACTCATTCTCCGCCCTAACGTAGCGTTAGGTCACAACCAGATGCCAAAGTTGCATCCCGAATGGACACCTTATTCAAAAGATAAGGAATTTTCTGAAAATTCCAATGGGAAAATGGAGCCCATTTTTGCCCGTTTTCGGTTTCTGGTGCCTTAGAGCCCCATGTGTTCGAAAACTCCGTCGGCCGCCGTTTTCCTATTGAACTTTTCAGAAATTCCCTTATAACTTTTTAATAAGGTATCGGATCGGGCTGAAACTTTGACACCAGGGCCGGCTTGCTAGAACCAGTGTCTCAGCTGAGACTGGGTGAAAGAAAGCACTGCCAAAGCGAGCGCACGAGCTGAGCGGGACTCAAGTTGCGTCTCAAGACGCTCGCGCGACCCAGCCTTTGCAGTGCTTTCTTTCACCCAGTCTCAGCTGAGACGCTGTTCTAGCAAGCCGGCCCTGGATGTGACCTCTAGCGCTACCTTTGGGCGGAGAATGGGCGTTCGGCAATGCCTTGTTTATTCTTGCGGTAAAAAAAAAATCGTAATATTTTGTTTTGTGACACCCTGTACATTGCTTAAACTATGTGCAAAAGCTATCCATACACCCAGAATGTTTACCTGGCCAGTCATTGCACTTATCACTGAGATCGTATTAAAATTAACTTTTATCATTTATTGTCTGTGAGTTAATTTTTAACCTCGGCATTTTTTTATTATGACTCCCGCACCAGTCCTACTTTTGGTTTACCAAACTCAACATCTAAACCTGAGAGTCATTTTTTGTGTCTTCCAGTCTCGTGGTTTTGGTCAAAATAAACACCTCGCTACCTAAAGGAGGCAACTGACCGCCCAAAAAATTGTTCATCTTTTTATTTTTTAGGTAGTTAATTCCACAAGCTAGAATTTTGGAAACCCAAGTCTATCACGTCATCACGTTTTCCTGGAAATCCACAAAGAGTCAAACACATGCACTACAAAAGGGCCGGCCCGTCATATTGCCACCCGCAGAGCCAAGAAAGCAACGCTCGGTCACGGACTTCTCGAAGATTCGCGTTCACTCTTGCACCGGACATAACTTTCGCCCTGTTTTGTTGTTCTCGAAACTGCCAGTTCATCCTCGCCCGGAGCGCGCGACGCTCGAACCTTCTTTGCCGAACTTTCGATATGGTGACGCTCTGTAGATAACCAGCCGCCAGCGACCTTGTCGAGTCAGTTTCGCTCTTGCTCTCTGTTACGTTGCCGAATTGCCGCCTGCTTTTCTGTTGCGAGGAGGCTTTTTCTTTACTTTTTTTGTTTGGCACAAGTTCGCCGATTAAACCTTTATTTTTCAGTTCACTGTTCGTCCTCTCGTTACCTTCATTCGTGTCAATGTAAATCTGATCACATTGAAATATGTGTAATTGGCCTCTGAAATCTCCGATAACGGCGCACAGGCAATTGTATATTTTTCAACGCGTCGGTGGTTTTGTTGTGCATATGTCTCGCCATTTGGCTGAGGACGATTTTCGCGTTTTGTTCTGCCCACATTTGCTGGAGACGTGAGCTCGGAGCGTAGGCAACTGGCCCCCTTGCACGAGAACTGGCGCAGTCGTGCGCGTTCCAAAGAAAGCTCGTGCAGAGAAAAACAAGCAAGGAACCAGGGATGTCAAATTCAAGATATAGAAAAATACCCCACTGTATCGAAGCGCCACCACACACGATTTCTCGCATTGATGCACAGGCCTGGAAGGCAATCCAACCGCCATCTGTTGGTTCAGAATCACACTAACCAAGGGTGGGGTTGCACCTTAAGGGGGTATATATCTTTTAGATATTCAGTATACAAGTCTTTTGCTCTCAGAGCTCGCGAGAGCCAATCGTTGCGACCACACAAATAAGGAAAAGTAAGTGATGACCCGATCAATTTACCGCGTAAACGCTACCTTCTCTCAAGTCCCAGTAATAATAATAATAAAAAACACTACGCAGCAGACGGAACATGTTTAAAAAAAGGCCTTAAAATAAATTTTGAGTTTATTTTATTTTATATTTGTGGCGTAATTTTAAGCTTTAAGTATATCAGAAAACGCAAAAACACAATCATGTGTGGCCATTTTCTTTAGTAACACGACCAGACATCGCGACTCGCTACTTTTTTAAATACATCTCAGAAAAGGGGAGTGTCGGCATGTTTGGTTCCTTTGTTAATAGAAACAAGGGCCACGCATAATTTTTTATTCTTTTTTTGTTAAACGTTCAGAGCCGGTAGGTTGAGTTCAGATCATTAAAAGACGATCTCAACATCTTCTTTAGCGCCCCTTTAAGTCTTTATCGGCGGCTCGCCTTCCCACATCGCGGTGGATGGATCTTGCGTCCTCTACGGGAAGGGAGACGTGCGCGCCCTCGTTAATTCTAAACATAATCTGCGCGGGGGGTAAAATAAAGCGGACGATACCCCATTTACTGAGGCCATATCAAGAGCTTCCTAGTGCAGTCGGGTGCCCGGCCCGTGACATAGTACAGTCTCGTATACAATTTAACGGGCCAAAAAAAAAACACTAGCCACGGCATCGATTCGCTCCGCGGGCCAATCACGAAAGGCAGTAGCCATGACAATGTCCCGTCAGCGCGACGTGCGCCTAGGCAGCGGGCATACATGTACGTAACGCGTTATAAGTAACGAGTTACATGTACCTAGTTACTATTTTCGGTAACGAGTAATATATTTAGTTACTTTTTTAGAAAAGGAACGAGTAACGGTATTTAGTTACTTTGAAAGCCAAGTAACGAGTAACGGTATCTTGTTACTTTTAAGGAGTAACGTGTACAACACCGCTTAAACGGCCTTGTTTTTATTCTAGGCTGAGTTTGCGTCTATTGTGACAAAGGCAGATGGGCAACCCGAAAAACAACTGAACAGTATGACAGTACAGCAACGTATATCGCTGAACACGTCAGTCGAACAGTTCGACTGACGTGTCCAGCGATAAACGTTGCTGTACTGAACTCTACAGCTGGGAATGTCCTTCACCCAGCGAGCACAATCAGGTTCGTTGGTTGAACCTTCTAGAAACGGGTACGGACCGAATGTAAACCCGGAGGTTGTAAACACGGGAAGGCACATAACCCATTACCCGCTGTCCTCAATGAAGGCGCAGTTCTCGAAGATTCACCAGCTCTTCCTGAAGCACAACACTGCCGTTCCTTCGAGCGCGTCGATAGAACGACTCTTCAGCGTCGCCGCAGACGTGTTTTCAACGAAGCGGGGAAACATAACTGATAAAAGCTTCGAGAGGCAGCTACTGCTTAAGGGCAATGACTACTAAAAAGAAAACAATAAACCATGAAACAAAAACAGTTGTGTATTTGGTCGTCAAAGTAACGTGGAAAGTAACTCGTTACTTTTGAGGTAACTCACGCGTTCCTTTTGAGAATCGGTAACGAGTAACGTATTTAGTTACTTTTTGAGCGAGTAACAAGTAACGGTATTTAGTTACTTTTTTGGGGTAACGTGTACATGTCTGGCAGCGGGGTTGAGCATTGCCCGGGAACGGTGTCTGGAGTTGCGACGGTGAGGGAGGCGCTTCAGGCGCATTCCTCAGTCGTATCTGAATGAACGAATGAATAGACTTCATTTGCAACAGCTCATAGTTTGAGCCCCTTTGCGACTGGTTTTAGCACTTAAATACTATACTTCGTTTGAGCTTAAGTCCGGACGCACCCGACACTACGATCTAATGAGCCCTATCAAGCAGTTTCAAAAGCGCAAGTCACTGAACCTTTTCGGTGTATTGGTTCATCTATGATAAAACAGGTACAGAAACATGACGAACACCATGATGGTGCTCTTTTCACATCGTTTGATTGGTACCGTCACCTCGCAGCATTGGCTGCGTCAGGCGAAACGAAGTATAGTCGCCGTTTAAGTTCACGGATGAGTGTCCGTTTTGCTTGGCGTCACCGTTGCTGCCGTTGGTGCTAAGCTGGGGACGTGCTCGACATGATTTTGAAGTTGCGTCCCTAAGGAGGTCCGCGAGTCCGATGGTAGTCCGATGGGGGTGGTGCAGCTCTCCCATGTATGGGGACGTGGCTGTGTCTTTTTGGGGATATGTGACGAGTTTTGCGCTCTCGGGCATTCTGGCACCAGAATGTTTTCCATCCACGGTGGCAGTCTGGCCACCGTGGATGGAAAACGCTTTGTTTGGATGTCAGTCTGGAAACCGTGGGTACGCCTCACCAATGCTCGACTATCAGACGATCTACCCACACCAGCAGCAAGATGGCTGGCGCCCAGAGGCCGTACTCGCGAACGTCACTCAAGAGTGTACTTGCGTGGTGGAGCACCGGTAGATAAAATGTGGCGTAATTTAGTTTGGCGTCATGTCCGCTGTTTTCGCTGGGGCGTTCCAGATGCGGGCCGCAAGGTAACTCGAGTCTCCCAGTTCGCGATCACGCAGTCTGCCGCCGCCTCGACGCTCGCGAAAGAATGTCGCTATCACTCAGCGACCTTGACAAGGCGGTCTGTCGGGGGAGCCATTTAGCCGGGGCTCGGCCGCGAGAGGCACCTGACTTGGGAGTCAATCCGGAGAAGATGTGAGCCCGTTTTTCCGCTGCCGTCGCGCCTTCTCTCGTTACGAGGTGCGCCGCGCCACTCGTCTGCAATCGGGATTAGGAGCGAAACGCCAGTGCGAAAAACCATAGGTGTCCTTGGCAATAAACAAATACTGACCTCTTTTTTTTTTCTTTTTTTTTTGCATTCTTAAAATTTTTTTGGTTTGACTCAGATTATCTGATGCATGAAAGGTGAATTTAAAAGGTCTGTCTCGAGGGATATAGAACGCAATATGGCAGCGAATAACGCAGTTATAATGCCATCGCCAGTAGAATGAGGTATCGTTCAACGTCGGTTTTTGATCGAATGTGCGGGGTACTAACAAATTTTGAGGAAAAAAAAGAAGTACCGGTGTTTAACACAATAAAAAATAAGCAAGCGGCTAAAAACAGGCAGTCAACGCATTAAGAAAAAAATAAGAAGCATAAATATAGAACAAATAAAAGAGTATAAACATAACGTCGCATCGCTACACGTGCTAAATAAAACGAAACTGCGCATGTATTGTATGCAACACACTGCAGGAATCAATAGCTTTCTAGTAATTTTGCGGATAATTCGTAATCATTTTATGTACTGACGATTCTTTCGATTTTTAAAGCTTGAGCGGTTTCGGTCATCAATCGAATGTACGGAATTTTTCTGTCACCTGTATTTTTTTTAGGACAACTTTGCGGAGAGATATTACGCATGCGCCTTTTTTTGTGTGCTCTACTATGAGCAGCACAATCTCACGCTATTTCTCTTTAATTATTTCATGACATTTATGCACACTCTCCGTCGTAACCGCTGCTTTTGTTCACTGGTGTTCCCGAATATGTGCTATCAATTTTTGTCGCGCTCTTTCCACGAAACATGACGAAGTACCCGAAACGCTGCCTCAGTTTGAGTGATGGAGTGCAGTTGTTCCTTTGAGCTGCTGTCACGCGGCTCATACATCACACAAAAGGCGCAGAGTTTCTCTGCACACAGGTCCTAGAGCGTCCTTTGTGTGACGGCGTCTCAGTAGCACAGCCTGGATAACACTTCGAGGTAGTTGAATACTTTTTTATATATAGCTGGGGCAGGAGACAGCCCCGAAAAGCACGTGACTGGTACAATAAGCTCGCGAATATGAAAAATATGAAGCCCCACGTAGGCACCATATGGTGCCTGAAGCGAGTCTTCGACTGGTGCGTTTTCCGCGTTCTCAAAAAAGGCGCCTCGAATTTCGCCCGATGACGTCAGACAGAAGTGTCATGCCATTGCCTGCCGCGAGCGGAGGTGGATGCGGCAGATGGCCGTTCTGCGGCGGGTCGCTCCGCACTCGGACAGTCGGCGGAAGCCAAAGCAGACGGGGGATGGGACGCCTACGCCGCGATGACGGCGACCCTCCCGTCCGCTCGCATTTTTAACCAGCATTTCTATGACCGACCGCTAGGATCGCGACATCCGACTGCATGCCACGCCGGCTCCTGTGTCGCAATTTGTTGCCACTCATTCGGGACCCCACTCGATGCATGTACGGTATCGGACGGCAAGGAAACCCCCAAGCATGTTCGAAACAGACAGTTTTTTCTGTAACCCATGTGACAGTCATACAAAGAAAGAAGACCTGAGACAGTGTGTCTAAAGACTGTCTTTCTTATGATGTGTTGGCGGTCTGACCGCGGCTTAAAAGGGTGCGGTGAAACAGCGGCGTCGGGCAACGGACTTAACGCAGCCAAAGGGAATATAAAGCAACCCCACGCTTCGCGATGTTCACTTATTTACATCCCGTTTAGTCTGCGTCCAAACGCCGCCTCGTTAGGAGGAGACGCCGTGAGCGCGGAGCGACGGTTCTGTTCGGATTGCGGGGAGAGGCCCGGTCGCAGACTTTCGTCCGCCTTTTGTATACCGGCGGGTGGAGTGGGCGAACTGCGGGACGGGCGTCTCTTTTGGTCCCGCAGCGCTGCAGGCATGTCCCCCGCACCGCCCTTGGATTGCTTGCTGCTCGCCCGTCCTGATCTCCTTTTTTTTATTTTGTGTTTTCTAGCAACGTTTTGTGTACGTGAGCGGGTTCAATGTTTCTGTCTCCTTTCCGACTCAGAGCGAGAGACACTCGCCCGGAATGCCACCGAAGGGAGTCGTTGTGTATTCCGGGTGAGGCAAACGCGTACAGAGATGTGGCCTCTTTCTTTTCGGTCTCGGTTGCCTCCGCGGTGGACCGCAACGGACGCTATACAACGAGCCATCCCAGCCAATCAGGCGCTACGAACAAATCTCGTGCCCGCACGCTGCTGCGCCGCTTCCGAACACCGTATGGCACTCACGACGATGCATTCGATCGGCTCCAATGGCTCGTAGCGCCCGCTGCAATCCACCGTATACGATAAAGCGCAGCGGACGCTACGAGTCATCTGTATCACGTGACCACGCGCAAGGCAGTTCGCCGCGTCCCTCCCAAAGGTCACGTGACATTCACAAAGCGTTGGAGGGGCTCGGATGGCTTGCAGCATTAACCTCGGTCCATCGAGAGGTGAGGCGGAGTACAATCGAAGTATTGTCAGCACGAGCGGCATCGCGGATGTCTCTTTAGCGCGCTCCATATAGGGTGTATTCACTGACGGCCATATCCGTGTGCGCTAATGCTGAGCACGTGCTGATGGCTAGCTTCCACTGTTATTTTGCAACGTGCACCCCGCACCATCAAGATTGCCGGTCTTGGCAGCCTATTAATGTGAGCTCGTTCTGAGCATGCGCTCTAAACAGTGACCTCAAATATGGCTGCCAGTGAATGCCCCCTATAGCCAGGCTCGAGCATTCGTTTTGTGGTGAATGCGGACTCGGTTATTCTCCGCGCGGCCTTTTCCCCGATGCGCGCAGCCTTGTGCCGGTTTGCCGCTACGTGAGTGGGAGGGAGAAGTTGGCTCCACGAGCGAATGTCGGCCACTGGGAGCCTGTGTACCCTTCTGTGAATTGACGTCGGTGGTGTTAGAGGCGGGGTCTGAGCCGCACGTCCGGGAGCTTCCTGGCTCGTGACGACGACCATTCCCCGACGTGAAGAACCCAGGGGTCCAGTGGAGGTGGGAAAATTGGTAACGTAACGAACGGTTTAATTACATGGTTGCGATACAGTCGTCAAATCCGAGAGAACTCCTGGAGCAGCCTCACGCTCCGCCTTATATAGGGTCCGTTTTCTCCCTCACTCCCCGCCAGGGCAGCAAGTGCGCAGCAGCAACCCGCCGTCAAGTGCGTCGTAGCAAGGTCCGCCGCGTCGTAGCCAGAAGTGCGTCGTAGCCAAAGTTCTCCGCAGTTAGGTCATGCCCCTCTCCCTTTCGTGAGCGCACCAACCCCCATGCACACACACACGTCCCGTTGACGTCACGGACGCGCTGAGACCTGTCTCCGCAGGCGCAGACACGTAGGCGACGGTCCCGTACTCGTCGGGACTCGTTTCGTGCAGGAACAGACAGGCGGGCGACGGTGCCGGACAGATTCATGACTCGTTTCCGCAGCGTTGAAACTCGGAAGAAGGTTGCCGAAGGTTCCATTCTTAACAGCCCCTCCGGGGCCAGGGAAACCTCGAATGGCCGGTGGTACAATCGCTGGCCTGAAGAGGTGGGCTGGGAGTAGGCCTTGAGAAGACGCTGCAAGCACCAAACAAACTCCCAAACCTCTCACAACGGAGGCATCAGCGGAAACGTCCCCCACAACACCACGCCACACAGCAGTCAAACGCTCGGAATTCGCCAGAGACCCGCCAGACTGGATTACGGATTACAAAAATTTGCAAAAAAACTGCAAATTGACCCGCTGTCGCCAAAACAAAACTCACTTCTCCAAAGAGGTCACTATGAACAAAATACAAAAGACAAAAACTATTCGCAATTTGTGAGGTCTTTTGGGGTTTTAACGAAGTGCCCCCACTTTGATCCTCATTCCCGTGGATGACGAAGACCTCTGAGATCATCCCTACCGTTTTTGGTGATATCAGAAAAATCTGCTCAACCCATCGGCATTGCCGTTAAATTTGCCTTTCCTGTTTCTTACGCTGAAGTCATAGTGATCGATTTTCCCGTGATTTCTAGACGTGAAAATGCGGTCCTTATAGCGCCGATAAAACAATCCGCCTTTTTCATGCCCCGTCACATTGGTCCTAGCAATCTCCTGAGCTGTATCGCGAAACTCTGACACACTAGGGTCGCTCTTCTGCTCGACTGTCAAAGACACTCTGTCTACTCGCAGCAGATGATCAAAGTTACGTGACGTCGGAGCTACGAGAGATATTTTAATGATCCCGTCTTCCTCCGCTTTTTTCGCCGGCGCGTTGGGACGGCGTACGCTTTCTAGTGCTACGAGGTCAGGCTGTTCTACAACCTGGACCCCCTCATCCCGTTTCTCTGCCTTCAACTCTGGGAGTGCTCTCTCCCCGTCAGCTGCCTCTGGCTCTGGATCACTCGTTAACAAAGGGGCGAGCTGACGCGATTTGGACCTCGTACACGACTGAACTAGTCCTTCTCCCAGTTGTTGACCCCTTTCGCGCAGCAGGAAATCTGACCGGTTAGAAAACAAATAGGGATACTCCAACGGGACTGTTTGCGAGACAGCCGCCTCTGTCACCAGCTCTCCGAACGGGCCAGTTATCCTTACTGTCGCCATAGGCAGACAGACACTGTGCTTTTCGAGCAGCTGCTTGATCCAAACTACCTTTCCAGTAAAATCGGATCGCGTTACATACGATGGATGAACCACGTCCATCGTCGCTGCACTGTCCCGAAGCACCCTGCACGGCTTTCCGTTTACCTGGAGCTCGTGAAGATAGGGACGAAGAAGCTCCAGGTCCTTGTCACTACCGTTCACGTACGAGAACACAACCCGCGGTTTGTTACATCTGGCCGCTATGTGTCCTGGCTCCTGACAGTTGTAGCACAGGAATGGCTTCCTTGCCTCGAACTGCCCTGTTTGGCTTTTCCGCGCCTCGTCTCCGTTCGAGGGATCTCCGCTCTTTTCTGTGACCTTTTTCCTGTTTCTGGCTTCTCGGGCCCCTTTTCTCGCGAGCCGTTTCCCTGTCGGAAGGTCTTGCGCTGATCGCTCCGGCCGGGTTCGCTTTCCTCTCCGCTCAGCTTTCTACGCGTTGCGTACTCCTCGGCTAGCTCAGCGGCCCTTTCGACAGAGTCGACTCCTACCCTGTCCTGCACCCAGAGCTTGACTGACTGCGGAATGCTACGAAAGAACTGTTCGAGGCACACACACTCGACTACCTTGTCTCGGCTTTCGTACACTTCCTCGCTCTTCAACCATTCTATCAAATTGGTTTTAAGCCCGTCAGCGAATTCCGAGTAGCCCTCGCTGCTCTTTTTGGATGCGTTTCTAAACCTTTGACGGAACGCCTCGGCAGAAAGGCGGTACCGTTTCAAAAGGCTGGACTTCACCTTGTCGTAGTCGTCCGCGTCTCCAGCACTAAGGCGCGCGACAACCTCTGCAGCCTCACAGGGCAACAAAGTCAAAAGCCGTTGCGGCCACGTTTCTGGGGCGAAGCTCAACTTCTCACATGTCCTCTCAAAGTTCACTAAGAACAGGCCCACGTCTTCCCCAACTTTAAACGGCTGCATGAGCTTCTTCATTTGATACGACTCGGTCTCACTTGCTCGTACCGGAGCCCCAACTCTACTGTTCTGCGAGTTTAATCGCTGTTGTTCAATTTCGAGCTCTAGCCTTTTCAGCGCTCGCTCCTCTGTCGCAGCCTGCGCTCGTTCCTCTCTCGCTGCAGCCTGCTCTCGTTCCTCTCTCGCTGCAGCCTGCTCTGTTCTCGTTCTCGTTCCTCTCTCGCTGCAGCCTGCTCCTGCTCTCGTTCCTCTCTCGCTGCAGCCTGCGCTCGTTCCTCTCTCGCTGCAGCCTGCTCCCGCTCTCGTTCCTCTCTCGCTGCAGCCTCCTTTTTAGCGTTCTGAAGTAGTTCCCACGCAATTTTAATTTCCTCTGCTTCCGCGCTCTCTGAAATTGCTTTACTGATCTCAGATTTCTTCATCTTTTGCTCCACCTCCACACCCAATTCTTCACACAAACAGAATAAATCTGTTCTCAGTAACCTCATTAGATCCATGATCGCTGCTCTTTAGCTTTGGCTTTGTTCTAAAACTTGTCGCAAGGTTGTACACAAACCTAGCGCACGAGTCAGACACTAAGGATTCCCAGCAGTTCAAAATTAATTACCCATAATCTGAAGCCTGGCGAATCTCAAAGCAAAGTCCAAACGCTCACCCACAGATGTAGCACGATGTCGCATGGTCCGATCCCAACCGCTGCCAACCAGTTGTTAGAGGCGGGGTCTGAGCCGCACGTCCGGGAGCTTCCTGGCTCGTGACGACGACCATTCCCCGACGTGAAGAACCCAGGGGTCCAGTGGAGGTGGGAGAATTGGTAACGTAACGAACGGTTTAATTACATGGTTGCGATACAGTCGTCAAATCCGAGAGAACTCCTGGAGCAGCCTCACGCTCCGCCTTATATAGGGTCCGTTTTCTCCCTCACTCCCCGCCAGGGCAGCAAGTGCGCAGCAGCAACCCGCCGTCAAGTGCGTCGTAGCAAGGTCCGCCGCGTCGTAGCCAGAAGTGCGTCGTAGCCAAAGTTCTCCGCAGTTAGGTCATGCCCCTCTCCCTTTCGTGAGCGCACCAACCCCCATGCACACACACGCGTCCCGTTGACGTCACGGACGCGCTGAGACCTGTCGTCCGCAGGCGCAGACACGTAGGCGACGGTCCCGTACTCGTCGGGACTCGTTTCGTGCAGGAACAGACAGGCGGGCGACGGTGCCGGACAGATTCATGACTCGTTTCCGCAGCGTTGAAACTCGGAAGAAGGTTGCCGAAGGTTCCATTCTTAACAGTGGCTAATGAGCGTGGGCGGTGCCCGCTGATTTTGAGAGGGTCTCGCGAGCGTTACATGCTTATAAGAGGCCACCGAAAGGCCTTGGATGATCCCGAAGGCCGTTGGTGTTGTCTGTTGCAACTGCCGCCATCTAATATGGAATTCCCTCGGTGTATGTGGAGAAACCCGAAAGCGCTTCATGCGCGCTCCTTTTGTGTGACAGATGCGAGCCGGCACTTGCATGCCTCAGAATATACCAGCAAAAAGCGTTCGAAAACCGCTCGGAATTCACCGAAGGAATTCCCCATTATAGTTGTAAATTGCAATCGGCAAAATTCAAATTAAAAACGCACTCTAAAAAGAAAGTGTGCTTGTTGGGGAAGGAGGGGTCGTTACCATGACTGGAGCACTGCGCGGATAACAGTCTGATCATCCGCATCCCATCCGCATCCGTAGACGTTGTATCCACACCTGAACCGCATCCGGAATGTTCTATTATTTTTCCGCGTTCGATCCGCATCCGGACACTTTTTATCCGCATTCCTACCGGATCCGGGAAATTCGGAACCACACACGACTCGCAATTTGCGCATTCATTTTACATCACAAAACTAAACGTGAATTAAAAAAATACCCGAAAAACAGCCGATTTGTTTTTTGGTATTTGTACAACGAACTTTTTCAGTCAAAATACGGTTAAATCTTATTTTATCGAATTCTGTTTAATTTTATTAGAACTGATCGTCCTTACAGAACCACTTTGCATCGCTCGAAAAAAATAATCGCGTCTACGTCCTGGGAGGCTTCGATCTCTGCCCAGAATATGCGCTCAAAACAAGGGAATATATATATATATTTTTTTTCGCTTTGTGATTTTTACGTGAGCACGTATATTCTAAGCATGTGATTAACAAAGGACAAACTTATAACATCGCCATTTTATTTAGGTGAAACAATAAAAAAGTGGGAGGGGAAAGGCGGTCACTCAACACAACGAGGTACTCCTCGGGTACACCGAGGGGGAGGAGGTTTCAACTTCCTATGGCTCGCCCGGGTTGTGTGTTCCCTGCCAGAATGCCCCCGCATTTTTTTACTTTTTCTAGGGATAGCATTTTTGGGTGAGATAAAACGCTGTAAAGCGATATTTGGTGAGAATCGGGTCTTTCTTCCCGTAAAGAACAATTTTCTTCCCGATTGCCACCTTTCCTCTAAGGGAGTTAAGAGTTAGGTACTTCTAGCAAACCGTTAGTGTTTCGCGTACCGCACTGCCGAAGCCTTTGAAGCATGCTTTTAAGCGCGCGCCCCGCGGTTCCAGTTGACTGCGGATATAGACGCTTTGCACACGCGCCAGATTGAGCCGCCATAGCCGACCTTCTCCTGTTTTACCGAAATGCCGAGCCACTGAAGCGGGCGTTTATGAGCCTCCACCGAGGCCTATGCTGGGGAGAAGGACGCAGTAGCACCTAAGGTGGCAATAACCTGTCATTCTGTGGCAGTGATGAGGTGAAGCGAACAGAATAAGAGGAAACAAAAACTGAAGGTCAGTTATGGCGGCGCCCATGCACAGCTGCTGCAAAGCGTCCATACGTGGATGATCCGCGTGTTATCCGCGGGTATGCATCGCTCTACCCGTGATCCAGTGGGCACGCCCACCAATTAAGGCAGCCCTGAAAACAGCTCGTCTTGTCTAGAAACACGATTTACCTACGCCGGTAGCGCATAGTTGTTTCCTCACTGAGTGATTCCTACGGAGCATCAGAATTCCACTGGGAAATCGCAATCGCAGAAGTACAAGCTACTATTTACCGATCTGTGTATGACAGTCATGGGAAGGCGTGACACGCTCGTGCGGCACATATGGTATTGAATATTGCGATTTTATTGACTCAATTTAAATCTCGGTTTTGTAAACTTTGTTACTTAGACACAAATAAATCCGCTCAAAAAGCCTCTATCGTCGCCAAAAGTTTACTGCACAGATACAGAGTGTCAGTGGTACCATCTTCCCAAAGTCAGGAAAACCATCCAATATTTGCTGCTTCCGAAGAACGAAAAAAAAACAAAAAAACACGCGTTTACATTTGCATTATTTCGTTCGGCCGATTTAGTTTGCACGTTGCAAACTCCAACAATGCCGACCGGCTGCGCCGATCCGAAGCGTCCAAACCGGAACTTGAAAAGTATTCTGGCCCTGGGCCTTCTACTCCGTGCCCTGTAAGAGCCTCCGGAGATGGAGCGAATTCATTGGCATATACAGTTACTTTATAGCTGGCACTGGTGGAATGCTTTATCGCTAACGCTCGTTGGGGTCGATAAAGACAAAACTCGGCAGAATGTTCTGCGTTCCTCATGTGTACGCCACAACTTACGTGACTCGGAAGACTGTAAAAGTTGAGCAATGCCACACGTTTCAATCGGTTTCAGTTTTTGATTAGAACTGACACACTCAAGTAAGAACGATCTTCTGTTCTTGGATCTAGAATTGAAAGAGAGAACTCCCGCAATTTTTGACGGAAATTGAAAAAAATCGTTTCACGGCCTCTTTAAATTCCCCAGGCTATAGTATGGCGCTTGCTAAATTTTCCGTTGTTTTTTATAGGGTAATCCGGTATCTCAATCGACAGCGGATAATTTGCTTTCGCTTTATGGCGCAGTGATGAGACCTGAAGATGTTGGATTAGGAAAGGTGTAAAGATATAGTTAGATATTGTGAATTACATTAACTTTCATTGAAGTAGCCGGCGTCGTTTTTAAGACTGCGAAAACTCCACAATCTTCATTTGTATGAAGGAGGAGGAGGATGCTTGCTTCGAAACTTTTCCTTCAATATGTTAGCATCTATAGGGATGTGGGCCCTGACGTTTCAGTGTCGTCTGCTATACACACAAATCATACTATAACAGAAATCGTTTGGAATTCTGTATGGAGAAGAGCTTTCCGTTCCTCGCAGCGCGACCATCTTCTACTCACACGGGGGCAGCTGATTTCATCCTAGACGCGCTTTGACAGCTGTTTGCTTTTTTTTTTAGCTTTTCTCAGTTTTAGGTTTTCATCGTGAACCTACATGTCAGCTCGCCTTCCTTTTTTTTCCTTTTTTTTTTCTTCTACAAAGTTTACTCAAATATTTGTTCAAAGTCAACAGTTGCGATGCTTGTTCGTTTGATTGTGTCTCCGTCTGGCTCGCTTTTGCGGAGTGTTTGATCAATACAATTGAATGTTACTCCGTGAATGGAGAGTGTTTACCTTCAGCTTCATGTACCTTAAGCATCCGGTATTAATGAGTTCACGTTAAGCAGCCTACATTAATGATCTCCTCTTCCTAAGGACACGTACGTTTTTTTTATTATTATTATTTGGAGACGACGTTTCCTGTCCGTTCGACGTAATATTAGATGTGGTAAAACATAAATGATAAATCATTCAAAGAAGGGTCGAACGCGGGAACAAAACTGTTTACGCTGCCGTCTAGTGGCGAGCATACGCGTAAGTGACCTGAAACATCGAAGCGTAAACGCATCAGCAGTGTCTTGTTCCTACCGACTCTCCCCTCAGGGTGCATTATCGTCGATCCGAATGGGGCTACCTGGCTGCGAAGAGGACACTAATGCAAGCATTATACTCGAGAAACATATTTGCCCAGACTCACCTCACCTGCCCTTTATTGTCATGCATCATTATCTGTCCCTCATCTTGATCGTGTCATCAACGGAGACATGGCTACCGTATATTATAGGTGCCCAAGAGCTAGGAGATTATTTACCCGCAGGATTGCCACATTATTATGATTCTTAGTGATATATTTTGTCGTTTCATTCCAGGAGCCGTCGGCAAGGTAGGCCGTTTGTAATGACGATCACGGGCAACAGAAAAGACATTAGCGTTTGCCGCGCGCTGTGCGGCGGTCGCCATCCAGGAAGCAAAGCGGTTCCCGACAGGCGTGAAGCGGCGAACTCTGTCAGCCGCGTTCGTGTCATTATGGCTGGGCATTTGACCCATCTCGCCAGTCATACTGCTCGGGCCGTTAAATCGCTTCGAAATCGGGTCGGGCGTTGAGACACGCGTCGACTCTATAGTTCGTACGAAACTGATTATTATTGCGACAAAGTTAATGGGTAAGCTCAGGCTCTCAATTGCCGTTCTAACACGCGTTTGCTGTGTTAAAACACCATACAAAACAAAATTGCAGAGTTGCGTAAGCAAGGCTACAGCTTTAGGCTATGCTACTGCGTTCTACTTTAAAGGTCTGTTCACAGATACACCACAGTGCTACAACGGCGCTATTAGTCAGCGCTCTGAAAAGTAGCACTGACCTTGCTTGCTCACTTCGCGCTATATTAGTATTACAGCACTGGTACGCGTGCTGCATCAGTGCTAAATTACGTTAAATTGTCAGCGCTCAAAAGCAAAAGTCATGGTGTTCGTTATGTTTCTGTGCATGTTTTATCATTGCTAAACCAATAATGTGAAGGGAAGGCCTATAGCCAGCTGGCAACAGCCAGGCGGTGCCAGCAGAGTGAGAGCCCACGGTTATACGCTGTCTCGTTGTAACTTGGCAAAGGGTGAACGATAAGCCCTACATTGTGTGCCGACGGCTTCGATATGCACTACATATACGGGTACAACGCACGCATACTGGGGCATGACGCAGCGAAAAACCTGATACTTCTTCGCAGTAAAGTCGCACTACGGCGATACGTAGTCGCGTTCCGATTGGCCCGCCAAGGTCGTGTCTTGCGCCGTACTGGCATGTTATGCGATCGCGGCTTTCTGGTTTACCCAGTATTTCTTGTTTCAGACACTAGGCTAAGCGGCGCCACCAAAGTAATAGCTCACGTTTGAACAATGCAGCCGCCACTCCCAGGCATACCCAATGTTTCTTGCTTCAGTCGCTAGATAGCGCCAAATTAAGCAGCATTGCAGGTTGCCTATAGTGGCTTGCGATTTATTATCTGTACTCGTGGTTGTACGTGTTCATGCTTTCAACTGCGCTTTCAACTGCGAAATGAAGTTAGCGTTGATTTACCGCTGCGGCATACGTCTGAACCAGATTTTAGGGGGCCAGTACGCGCCATACACACCAAAATCGATAGGGAATTCAAAGTGAAGTACGTACACGAGGTTGTTGAAACGTGACACGGCTCAAACTCCGAGACCTTGCGTAGTATGGTATGTTTTTATCCCTTTACTTAAGGTTACCATGTCGACAGGATCCGCCACAGTTCCTTACATTGGTGTCCATTGTAAGAAGCAAGGCCTCCGGAAACGCCCTCGCGCACGGTCCTATCGATTGAGGCAGCCGCGGTGAGTCATCGGGGCTTTTTGCGTGACCCAGCAGCCACGATCCGTCTGCCCTTGTTCTGCTCGTAGGGTGCACACCAGGGACAGTCTTCTGCGAACAGAGACAATGCCTGATGTATCGACGGACCGTAGATGTACAGGCATCTCGACAAACGCAAGCCTTGTGCGTTGGCGGAAGTCGTGAGGACGTGAGCTTTTTTGGAAACGGCTTCAGTTTCGTTCGTTTCTCTCCGTGTTTGTTTTTATTCATTCAGTGCACGAATTTCTGGTTTCATGGAATCTGCGAGACGATCGTCATGTTCCGTACGTTGCGGCTGGTGTAAAGAGAGAACAGTTTAGTAGAGATCAGAAGAGCTATAGGCCATAAGAGAGAACAAAAAATAGTACCGTAAAATACCGGGCACGCGCTCACTCAAGGTTTAGAGATAATCGCGAAAAAATGGGGGATGGGTGCTTGTCCGGTCATCAATTTTACATATCAATGTGCTGTGTATATTTTCTCAGATCTTAGAAATTTGGGAACGGGCGCTTAGTGTGGTATGGGCGGATACGCGGTATTCTACGGAAGGTGAAAGCAGTTTCAATGGCGAAAATTCTCCAAACTCTTTAACAACTGCGACACATTTCCTAACTAACTAACGACGGGTTTGTTTTCCCTTTCAGCAAACATATTGGTGTATAAAAATAAAACATGATGCGCTCGAAGACGATGATTAGGAAGAAGAAAAAAAGGTATCAGGAAATATCTACATAAGCAACACTTCCAGCCTAACCAAACATCTGTTGTATGTTGTTTTTCTTGTTTTTTTGTGTGTGTCTGTCTTTTTTTTTGCATCCTACGGTTAGAGTAATTTTTCAGTAATCTCTTCTAGATCTATCTGTATTATGCTCAGTTATATTATTGAACATATATCTTTAAAAAATGGCTGAGTTGATAATAGACATTTACCTTCCGTTATTCACTGAAAAACATTTAAATTAAATCTCGAGCAAATATGTCTCGGTGTCTTTTGGAATTTTAGTTCAAAATATGCTAAGCCCTTTGGGATTTTTACCTTGACCCTTTTTAAAATATGCGTAAAACACAAAAACGAGTCAGCTATTTCATTTTGAACCGTGCTTGCTCAGCTCTTCATCTTTGTTCGGGGCAGGAAGAGCAAAGTCCATTTGTTGTTTCGGGTGCTGAGAAGCCTCTGTAAGATTTGTAAACAATTAAATTACAGTTGAAAGGAGAGACATGAACAGAATTTCACCTCGCGTGTGACACGCTTCGCTATTATTAAGATATTGGGGTAGGGGAATAATTAGCACTGGTCTCAGTCAGCAAAATGATACTATAAATTTACGTATAAGTATTTTAGTTTCCTTTTTGTTTTCCGTGTGGATGTATTTGACTGCTACATTCAGTATGATCCAGCTTTAAATACCTTTCTTATGAGCTCATTATTAAAATGTTTCGCGGAAATTATTCACACTGAGAAAAGAACCTTAGATATTTAGGGTTGTTAATTTAAAAAAATAGTTTGCCTAAGCAAATACGGGAAAAAAAAGCACATCTAAAATTTTTTTTTTTTTTAGTGAGGCGGGGAGGGCTTGAGCAAGGGAAGTATTTATTTACCAACTCAAGCAGCGTCATCGCGTTCACAAGTTTTTGTAACAGCGCATGTTCGTTTCATGTTGTTGAAGCTGAATTGAAAGGCGTTCTTGCTGACGTGCTCTGGATTCCCGGCATTCGGCAGCCAGCGAAAGCCTCTTCCAGGTTCTGTTTACCGAGACGCGTGGGCCGGCATACCAACGCGATCGAAACAGCTAGCAATAAAATACTGCCTCTGTAGTCGACTTCCCAGAGTTTTCATTTGCTTTCTCTCCGCGCGATATCTGCGCGTGACGTTGGTTTAGGTCTCAAAACCTGTTTTCCTAGATGCGCGCCTCAGCAGTGCGAAGTTCGTAGTGGTACTCTCTTTTTTCACCTTTTTTCTTATTACTTCGTTGGCGTCTGCAAATCACGCGATGCCATTAAGCTTAAGCTCATACCGCCTGCCATTCCCAAGACTTTTCTCCCCACCCCCGATAAGTAATCGAAGTAAAACGCTTGTCTTTTTTTTGTTTTATTATCTTGGTTTGTTTGGTTCGACAGCTGGGAGGAGTGGCGCCGGTTGCCTAGGCCACGCTCGAAACTTTAGCTACTTGAAATGCGAAATCTCCGAGAGACAATCTCAAGTAACTCGGAACTTCGAAATAACTGCACGCTCGTGGAGCAAGCGACCGACCGCTCCAAGGGCACCGTCCGTTTGGAGGGGGGCGTCCCACGATGTAGCAATGTCCGCCCGCATGAACACAGGCCAAGGTTATAGACGACATGGCGCGTATAAAATAGCTCGCTCAATAGAAACGGGCAGCCCGTGATTTGTGTTTGTTTTCTAACATGTAATGCCGTAACATGCGGAGAGAAAAAAAGAAGAGTTCCAACACAGTTTGTGGAAGGGGATACCAATGAGCCGCATAAATTTTACATGCTTTTAACTGCAACGAAATAGGTGGAGCTGATCAGGCAATTTAAAATCGTTCGCGATGTTTGGTCAGTTGTAAGCTAATTTAATAATTATGCTAATTCAATGACCACGAGGCTGCTCCAAGTAAACGAGAAAGTAAGGTGCACAATGCGTTGTAAAGGTATTTCTATATTTAACGTGCAGTAATTCTCGAATGAAAAATGAGATCACTTTAGATCACTGATTGTGCTCTCTACGGTTGTATAGACTAGGTGCATATATCACGATTCTTTGTAAAAGTACGTACTCATTTAACAATCAATTATAAACATAAGCTAACATCGAGAAATATTAGTGGGCACAAAGAACATGAAAATATTAGGGTCATAAAACCGGAAATTATATAAAGTATACGCTATTAATCTTTCTATGTTGCTGGAGTCTTACTTCACGAGCAGTGTAATTTAGTAAAACCTATGTTAATAATGAGGAAAAAATCAGATAACTCGATCAACGTTGGTTAACTTGCATAATGATTTCGAGTGTTCATTTGCGCATCTCTCGCGTGCACGCGTACAAGTACTCGCCAGGGACTATGGCGGATGTCGCTATCTCTTGACGTCCGTTAAACAACGGCTGACATCGATTTGGGTATGGACGAGTTCATCCACGCACATATCCATTTCGGAAAACTCCGTAGGAGTCATCGGCGCACTTATGACCGACGATCGTGTCACTGACGTTGATGCCGCCGCAATGTCGCTGCTGTCGGATGCGCACACGCAGACGACCGCAAATCTGGTTTCTGCTCACGTGCAGCGTCCACATCATGGTGTGGGCAAAGTCCACTTGTCCGTAAAAAGCGCGTCGGTTAATTTTCGGAAGGAACGTAATGACTTTTGTATTTGCGGAGTTTCGAACGAATCACTCGCTCGCGCATCACGTGGTCTGTGTAGTCGAGCAAATTGTCATGGCCGCTTTCTGAGCAATTACGGCATTAAACACACAATCGATCACAGCTTAAAAAATGCATGAGCGCCGAATAAAGCTGGCCACGCGCACACTCACTAAGCTTCGGAAATGCCACCGAAAGTCGTCCCCAAACATAGAGAGGCTTTGAACTAGTCGCCTTATTGCCCATTCATTCAAAACTCTTTCTTTGCCGACTGGAATGTCTCACAAACATATAAACCAGTCTAGTAGTTTTCCCCCGACGCGTCTACGTCTAAAGTAAACGTCTCGACTGCCGCGCGAAAGCGGTTCATATATGAGTACTTTGTAACATTACGTAGTGAAATAAACTAATTAAGTAAGAAAATAAAGTGACTAAATATAAACTGTTCGACGCAGACGCGAATTGGCGCAAATGTGCATTGTGCCCTAAAACTCTTCGCACTTCCAGACAGT
>JAZHYW010001411.1:0-18843 GCA_037355805.1 Ixodes ricinus
CGAAGAGGTCTCTCAAGCACCATTTATAGCGACAACACGCTGACATTCAAGAGAGCAGCGTAGGACCTGACGGCCTTGTGGGAGGCTATTCGCAGTGCGGAAACCCAAGACTCCTGCAGTGTTCACCAGAATCACCTGGAAGTTCATCGTAGAACGGGCAGCCTGGTCGTGGGGAGGCTGGTGGGAAAGGATGGTGCGGTCGGTGAAAACGTGCCTCCGGAAAATTCTTTGAAAGCAGAGCTTGTGTTTTGAAGAGCCAGCGACTGTACTGTAGCTGACATCGAGGCAGCGCTTAACTCTAGGCCACTAACCTACCTTCATGCCGATAATAGTGAACCAGCAGCCTTAACTCTCGCATCGTTGTATTTTGTGCGGTCGCTGGTTCATTTTGTCGTGCTATTCTTGGTTCAATGCGTGAAAGAAACTGCACAGACGTTTTTCCCGGCTGACGCACGCGATGCAGGTTCCGGTACTCCTCCGGGTCTGTGTCAAGAAGCTACCGTCGAAACTCGTGTAGCACGCCGCGATATTTCTTGCACGTCCAATCAGGCTTTCACCGAGCAAGACCTTTCTTCTGGCTGTGGTGTGCTTGAGTGTTCTGCACGAGCGCAAGGCATCTCTAAACGCCCCTCCGCGAGCCCACAACTTTGTCGCTTCTACGCCGAACCTTTCTCGAGCAGGACCATGCCTGAGTCACTGTCATGTCTTGGGTTAGTAAAGCTAGTTGTGCTCCGCGCGAAGCCTATCACGGTGTTTTGTCTTAACCTGTAATCGTAACAGCGGTGTACGATTCTTTATCGCGGTAGGAACCGTCGATCTTTCTTTTGGACAGCGGTGCCACGGTGCGATGTTGGAGTTTCGCGGCACTGTGGGATGGCGAACAGGTTCGGTCCGTCCTAGGTGGCGTCTGCTCGTAGTCTCCCTCGTGTGGATGCGCTTGCGAGATGAACGAACTGCGGGCATGTCGTCACGTGATCACTTCGTCTGCGGATTAGTCAGTCGTGTGAATCGGCCTTTGGAGAGAGATGTTATCGTCCCCATGGATGCCACCCTTTGTTGCGTCTCATCCCTTGTCTTATCTATCCGAGATACTTAACCACATCATCCATTCCTTTTCTTTTTGGTTCACCATGCATGGTTTTTGGAGAACCAGATCCATTCATCATCTTATGTTTTTGTTCTTTGTGGTTTTCGGGCTTGATGGGGACAATGCTATTGTTTTTAATAAGGTGTTGGAAAAGCGCTTGTAACCCCTTTCTTTTCTTTCGAAATGGTATTTGGCTGAGACAAGGAGGTCGAACCCTGGTACACCATTATTTTTTTACACCAAGCACAAAACTTCAAAACTCTCCCGCCAACGTCCTCCTTTTTCGTCAAACGAAAGTTTTCACCGTACGTTGCCTTGCTTCACATGGCTGTAGGACCATTCGTTGAATGACAATTCGTCACACGTCAAATGGTAACAGGTCTGTTTGTCACATAGGAGCAGTTCGTCACGATGACAATTCGTCAGACTATTAAGATTTTTTTTATATTTGTATCATTTCTGATGTTTACCGACTCATAGTTTCTCCAAAGACTACAATTACCAGTGACCCCCTTCCTTGATTCAAATATTTTTCTTCTCGGCAAAATAATCAGACTTACTAATTTCTAAAAGACAATGACTAATTATGTCTTGTCCGCCAGAATCTTGGCACTCTCTCAGTATCTAATGGAAAATGGATGGCAAATTGCTAGAAAATGGTGGGGTGTTACGTGAAACGTTTCGGTCGCTCACGTGGACGAGTTATTCTTTCCGTTTCGAGCATATGTCATCTGTGTTGCGAAAGCGCGGTCTGTGTCGCACACGTGGACGAGTTATTCTTTCCGTTTTGAGCATATGCCATCTGTGTGGCGAATGCGCGGTCTGTATCGCGCACGTGGACGAGCTACATCCTCTCTGTGTCGCGCATGCGAAGTATGCGTCACGCATGCGCAGTAGCTGTGTCGCGCTCCTGAAAGTTTTATATCGTATGCTTCCAATGTGAGCTAAAATGTTTACCAACCTGAAAAGAAACAGAACACTACACTTTCGATAGAGGATACTACACAGAAGCTGAGTAAGAAAAGCGACACAACGCTAAAGAAATCTAGTTCGCGGGCAACAAGATCTTCAAACGTTATCTCGGTTTTTCAACGAGTTATCCCAGTGACGAACCGTCCTATGACGAATTGCCCTATGTGATGAAAAGCCCTGCTGCGAGTTGCCCTACGATTTGTCTTCCGACGAACGGCCTGTAGGACTCTTTGTCGAAAGACAATTCGTAGCAGGGCAATTCATCGCATAGGGCACTTCGTCCAGATGACGATTCGTCACCCTATTAAAAGCTTCTTATGTGTTTATTTTTCATAGTTTATCGAGTATATTACTTTTCAAAAAAAAACTTGTTTTTTTGTAGGTTGAATATAATTTGTATTCACGTTTTTTGGATTCAGTGCTCATTTGTATCTTTATATATATTTATACTTCGTTTCAGCTTGGGTCCAGACGCAGCCAATGCTACAAGCACGAGCGTGTGGCCCTGAACAGTGCCTGTACTGCACGAGCGCGCGTGCTTGGCAGGGACGCTGGAAGCCCGGAGCTCGCGCTTGTAGCATCGGCTGCGTCTGGACGCAAGCTGAAACGAAGTATAGCCTTTATTGTTGCATACGTGTTAAGTATGTGTGTCTCAGTTCTGCAAAAGTTTTTATCATGTTGATTATTTTGTCAAATCGAATGAATTTTCATGTTATTTTTATATGTGGGTTGTAAGGGACCGGTGCCACGTCAGGCTTTTTTAGCCTTTTGCACCGGCCCTTCTTTCGGGCTTTGCCCGAGAGAAAACAAATAAAGAAAGAAAGAAAGAAAATGATTTATTAGAGACGAAGGTTCTTCCTCATTTGATATTTTGCTTTCGTAGCAAAATGTTTAAGATTGTGCTTAAATGCTCTACTTTCGCAGTAGACGCTGTCTACTCCTCTGGGTATACGCCACAGTCGAGTTATAAATATGTTTCAGTAATTTTGATAGGACAACCACAGAGGCGTCAGTTCACGAAAAGAGTTTTATTTGCATCGGTAACTCTGCATATACCTCTCCGCTTACAATGTTATGCTTCTGGCGCAAGCCTCGAGGATGTCCATGTTGTCTGTTCCATCGTAGCGTCTAAGAATTTTTTAAAGGCGCTTGTTGAAGGCTTGCTGCTTCCGCGACACCCTTGTGGCAGTGATCCCCTTGCCGCTTGACTGAGCTTCATTTCGCTTAGGGTCTGCTCTTTCTTCAAAGAGTCGAGGAACACCCAGGAGGTTTGGTGAAGCGCAACTTACGTTGCTCTGAAAAACGAGAATAGGAGCATAAGAAATAAGATATAAAAATTGTCAATTGAGTATGCGCGATAAATTGAGTAGGCACATAAAATTATGAGCAATTACCTGCAGCCCATAGTGCCACGCCTCCACACTGTTGTTTGTACGGGGCATTCCATCAAGTGCCGCCTCGTACACGGACCACAGTTTCGGAGGAAATTGAGTCGAGCAGATGCCGTTCCGACGTGGTCGACCGACGTACACGTCCTCAAAGTAGTCAGCGAGTTCGATTGCCTCCTGTGGAAAGACTTCCAACAAGTCTTGAAAGGCCTCCGGGATAGCACCAACAGGCAGAAACGCCAAGGCTGGGAGCATTTTCATCTGGAAATAAAACAGCTGTTACATCGGCTGTATTATATGAAGAAAACGATAATTATTTATTTATGTATAACAACAAACTCACCTTGACTGCAAATGCCTCGTCCGTGCCATAACGTGTTTGGAATCCCAGCGCGCATAGCTTACGATGAACCGACTGGTCCAGGTGAAAAAACACTCTTGAATCCGGATGTCCGAAATGACGTCACGAGCAGCGTTAATAGCAGCAATCTCGAAGTCCGTGTACAGCACATGAACAGCGCAGGGCCCGACGTTGTCGATGACGACTGAGAAGAACCTGGTAAGGTAACACGCAATGAGCACGATTTGAACAACCAATCACTACACATTGCAACATCAGTTAATAAGGTAACAATTAGTAGTGACGTACCTCCGATAGGTTTCCTCGGTTTTGTTGGGCAGTAGACCGTACACCATGGGCACGACGATCCCGTTCTTAAGAGCATGAAGTGTGTACAACTGGTAGAATAGTGAGGGCACTACCTTAAACGTCCCATCACAGAACCATGCACCTGCACTCCCTAAGCACTCCAAGTTCCGCTTCGTAGCAAACAAAATGATGCGGTTGACGTCACCCTCGCCACTATCGTGCAGTAGGAACGCCTCTTGTTTGAAATTCACCTGCATAAAAAACTGATTACAAACAATTTTGTTTTACCATTTTTAGTAAACGTACCTTGAATTCAGGTGGGAGATGGATATCTTCTCTGCTGGAAGGAATATCGTAGACAAATGTTGCACGTTACCTTTGCCTTCTAACTGTTCGTCGAAGCGTTGATGTAGAGGGCAGCTGTGACGCAGTGCTGTCCGTGATCTTTGCCGCCGCGCCCAGAAGAATCTGCTGCACTGGCGTCCGTCCTCCAACTAAAAAGGCGGTAGACGATGACTATCTAATACAAATTACCCTCAAGACAAAACACACTAACGAATATTCGTGCATTCTCACCTGCGCTCGCCTTCATTTCTGAATGAATTTTCAGACAGCTAATCTCGGCTGGGTCTGGAGCATGACTGTGGTTATTTGTGACTTTAACAACGCGAAGCTTAGAGACGTCAGTCATGATCTTTGCTTTGCAGGTCTCTCTTCTTCGACATACCCAGTAGATGCTTTGCTCAGTCCTTCGGTTAACAGTATATAAAAATCCTTCGCAAACCAGCATCTCCCCGCCTCTTTCAGTCCTGATGACTTCCATAGCGACTGCGAAAATAAACGCTTAGACCAGTATTTTTATAGAACTTTTCATGGCGTACGAACCTGCCAGCTAGCATGTCAGCTTACGGGTGAATAGAGTATAGACGCCGGACAAATTATCGTGAACTATTCAAACAGGATACAACACAGCATGCATGTTTAGTAGAAAATACTGCGACCTTTACGAAACAGCAACAAGAACGCGATAACAAGGCGGTGTTCGAACTTTCTTGGAAGGCTTCTGAACTTTATATTTTATACATACCGTTCTATCCCCCTCCTTTTCCAATTTCTAAACTTTCTAAAAAAGAACTAGAAAAAAGATATACAATTTTAGACTAGATCCCCTAGCGACGAATAGCCCTATGGCGAATTGCCCTACGCGACCCATTGCCCTGCGACGAATTGCCTGTTTTACGAATTGTCTTTCGACGAACGGCCCATAGCTCGTGAAAAAGGTATGGTTTTACGTGTATTTTTTTAATTTATACTTATATTTAACGTATACTATAAAACATTTAATTTTGCGTGCCGCAAGAAATTTTTTTAGCATAGTTTTTATCAAAAAGAGAGCAAGCTTGCTTTGGACCGACATTTTATTTACTGTAAGTCGTAAATAGTGAGATACCTATGTTTATTGAAGCAGCAAATTCTAGCGTGCGAAAACTGAAACAAAATGGGCAAATGACCTGGGTTTATTATATTCACAGTATCTGTAATGCGGCTATAAATGGAAACTATTGAAAATTTTGATAATAAAAGAGTTGCAGTGTCCCGTGAGCAATAAATGTAAAACATTAAACGTTGTTTCCTTATATTACATTAGGCAACGGAGAACACACCAGCCATTTACCAAACATGGAAAAATGTGTAGCAGCTTCTGTGTTGCAAACAATGAAGATGAGAATCTGCCACTTCCAGAGATACTGCCAGAACAGTAATCACACGAGAGTAAGAGAACTCTCACGGGTGAGATATAATGCGAAGTTACCTCTCTGGTCCAGAACATCATGATTATAAATATTCTTTGTTTAAATATTCCCTCCATCTTCTAAAGTCAGCATTTGTATGGTCAAACAAGCAGCTGAGACAGTGAAATACCTGGTACTAAACTTCAGTTTTTGCTCAGAATTTCAGAGATCTGCACTGCCAACCGTGTCAGCAATGAAAAGTGCCCTGCAGAGACAACGCCGGCGGAAGAAGCCCTCCCAGCTTCGCCACACAGATCTAGCGACATCGTAATCACGCCGAGGTTTGTTCGGCTTGCCGATGGCCAGCAGTTCCTCTTGTTGATGGGGGTCCTGATGATCCAGACCGTTTGATCATGCTAGGCACGCGAGGCAATCTCTTGACCCTAGAAAACAGCCCCCACTGGTTATCTAGATGGAACATTTAAATCGTTCCACCTACCATCAACTGTACACTATTCACGCGCTGACATCAGGTAGAGTGGTGTCACTGGTGTACTGTCTGTTGAAGCGTGAAGAACACAGCCACCTACACGAGGGTTTTCAACAAGCTGCGGGAACTGCAGCCTGGCTTGTCACCGGAGAGCATCATGTCTGACTTCGAGCAGGCGGCCATACATGCTTCCTAGTTGGTCTTCCCGACAGCAACTGTTTCTGCTTGCTTCTCCCACCTTAAGCAGTCAATTCAGCGCCTAATTCAAAAGTGTGGACTCATGCAAGGCTACAGAGAGGAGTCTCGCTTTTCGTCGAGGCCGTGCAGCTGTTGCCGGCATTGGCATTCCTGAAGCCCAAAGATGTTGCACAACGTTAGATCACATACAGCAGTGTTCTTAGTCATTAATTCGGCGTGCGGAGAAATGCCGCTTCAAAAATTAAAAGTTTATAAATCGCTCACTGTGCTAGAATAATCTTGCGTCAGGCATGGCAAAATAAAAGCAGCGCAAAACGCCTAAAGACAAATAGGAAAGATTTTCCTCTCGTCTGCCATCGTACGGCATGCATCACCAACTCCGCCCAAGTGCATACTATTCTACTTTAAACAATTTGCGGTTTGTTAGTGAACATATTCAGTACAGATTTTGTACATTACAACCGCTTCAACGTTTTAGGGTTGTGGCTGCCGACGTCACAAACGTAGATACCATTATCAGTCTTAGCTTTCAGAGGTCCTCGTGAGTTCAATTTCAGAGTTTTAATTTGGTATCCGACACAAAGACCTTACGTGCGTTGAGGAACTTGCCTGTGAACATATTCATGGCATCTGTATCTGAACGTGTCTCTACAAGTAGATGCAAATAATGCTCTTATATTTAACTTTTAATTGGGTGGCACATTAAAACTGGTACACAAATGATTGGTTACCGCAGGATTCGAAGACAACCAGGACCATGTGAGCAACCAGGATGAGAGCACATCTACAGTGTTCAAGTACTTCAAGCGCACCTAAATTGGCGTGGCCTTTGGATGGAACCCGGGTACCCGCCGGGAACCGCCCTTTCCCCCGTTGCTCTGGAGCTGCCATGAACGCGTCGTGGACGAGCTTCCAAAGACCAACAGCAGCAGCATGGCACAGGAGTGTTCAGTCTGCGATCGTGTTTCAACATCCAGACCCCTACCGGCTCGTCGAAGCTTTGAAGACCAGCAGAGCCTCACCCAGCAGAAGATCGTCGACGGCCAACGAGGACGCATCCCGTCGGGTTCGAAGGCGTACGCCAGAAAATCGCTAAGACTACAGAACATTCTGTCTCAGCATGAGACGCAGCCCCTTATCGACACGCTCCTGGGCTGTCGCTTTTTTTACTCCATGTAAGATATACGTAAAACAAGAGCGCATGTCAAATAAACCGTCTTTAGATTTTCCTCTACTTTCTTCAATGTAATTTTCTTTCAGTTGCGGTCGGTAAATATGGCGCGGCATTTGTATGGTTATAAATAGTGCTCCATGTCTTCGGTATATACCGATAATCACCGAAAAAGAATCCCCGAGGTTTTTTTCCTGAAATTGGTAAGAACCGAAAAACACCGAATTGAAGCATGCTTTGAAGAAGAAAAACCGCAGTTTCACGGGAGGAAACTTTTATAAATAACTTTCTTTGTTTGTACAACGCAAGCATTGACCGCACTGAACTGTCTGCGACGCTACTTGTTTTTTCGGAAGTCGTTTCTATGTGCTTTATTTACTAATAAATAACGCATATAACGTCGTGTTTTCTAAGAGCGCGTCAAATATATATTTGCTTTTACCATATAAGCCCCGAAACCCCGATTTGTGATATCACAACTAGGCACCGAATAACACCGAATTCGGGCAAAAGAAAATAAACGTCGAAAAATAACCCCCGAATGTGAAGAAAAATAAGTAGCGAAAACACGGAACCCTAGTTATAAACTAACATCAACGAATTATCAATCAGTCGCAAGAGGACGACAAGGGATTCAACTCCACTGGCATGGGGTGGGAAGGTTTTACATTATAGGTTACAAAATATAACACCGAAAACAAGCAGGCGCTTACTCACGTGTTCTTTTGACGCTGTGCTGTTCTGTCACGTGCTTTTCTGTCGCCGTGCTGTTTCGATGCAGTGCTGTTTTGACGCGTGCTGTTTTGACCCCGTGCTGTTTTGACGCTGTACTGTTTTGACGCTGTGCTGTTTTGACGCGTGCAGTATCGACCATGCTGTGTTGTCGTGTGCTGCTTTGTCGTGTGTTGTTCTGTCATGGTGCCCCTTCTCCGCGCTCCGAAATGACAAAATGTGAAACCAAGGACAATTTTGTCTTCGATTCCTGGACAATCTGACGTGCCGTACATCAGAACGCCACAATGCATCCAGCCTTTCGATCTTTCGTACCTTGCGTTGCCTACAAACATTTCATGATCGCAAATAACTGGAAGTGGGCCTTTACGTTAAATACACTAGCGAAGCGATCTGCAGCATATGAATGACGTTGTCACCCTAACGTCAAGCAGTGTTGGCGGTAACGCCTTACGTTTTTGGTCACGTAGTAACCTACTCCTCAAGTTTTCTAAACAGTAACGGGTAACTTCTTACTTTACTTATTTCTAGTAACGGCTAACATAATTACGTTACTTGTTACACCTTCTTCCTAAACCTAAAAAAAGTACGCTTAATTTTTTTTGCGTTTCCATACATCGTTTTATTTTAAGTCCCGACGCAGCCGAAGCTACGAGCTGATGGAACCAATCAGACGGCGTCTAAAGGACACCGTCACGGTATTCGTCATGTTTCTGTACGTGTTATATCATCGCTGAACCAATCATAAACAAAAAAGGCTCAGTAACTTGCGCTTTTGACAGTTCTTGATTCGTCCCATTAGCTTGCAGTGTCGGCCGAGTCTGGATTTGAGGTGAAACGATGTATAGGGGACAAGTCATTAATTATTGAACTCATTCCACATATGCTAAAGAATTTTGCCTGCCCTTTCCCCACGCGAAAAGTGCCACTTTAGAAAAACCCCAACGCTCACGCCCTTTGTCCCAGTGTCGAAAAACCGCTGTCGCCAGAAAAAAACTCTGTTACCGTCCATTTATAAATAAAAAATCAACGCAAGAAGAACGTGCGGTTATCGGCAGCGGTAACGTTTTTTTTAATATTTATTTTGAGGTAACGTAGGTCCGTAACGCGTTACTTTTATTTGCAGTAAGGAACAAATAATTAAATCTGTAATTTCATATTTTGGTTCAAATGGCGTCATACTTAAACCGAGGTGTACTGCTACAACACTGGTTCGACGCCAGTGTTGTTGGCGTTACCAGAAAAAAGTAACGAAATTCGTTACGTATTTCGTTACTTTGTTTTTTTCGGTAACGCCAACAACACCGGCATCGAGCCAGTGTTGTAGCAGTACACTCGGTTTAAATATGACGCCATTTGAACCAAAATATAAAATTACAGATTTAATTATTTGTGCGAGAACTTAGCATAGTCTGGCGTGTTTCCCGGAGCGAAGCCGTAACAGCTGACTCGCGAGCATTGCTCGGGGACACTCGTTGACGCCATGACTCTCGCGACTCATCACAGGTGACATACGTTAGCTACAGTACACCGTTGTACGCATATTTAAAATCAATCGGTTTACCTACATATCTAATTTCATTTCAATTATTAAAATGAGGGAAAGAATTTTTAATGGACTTTTTAACGATATTCTCGCTATCGCTAGACACTGCTGGGTAAAGTTTTATGGCAGCATTTTTGTTAAGCCACAGAGAGCTGCGGGCCACGGCAGCTTGATAACTGCAGCTTCGCTATATCTTGCCGCTTCACCAGGAGATGCATAGAAAAAATGATCTAGAGGACGTTCGTGAGTTCTTTGCTAAAGACGAGGCCCAGCGGACATGAGTAGAATAACTATACACTTGGCTATCTACACGAAGAATCCCCATTGATGTGAAGTCAAAAGTACCAGGGATTTGTGCAGCCCTTGGAAGCGGATGCATGTATATCATTCGAGACTGTTCTGTTTCCGACCTCCTCATTTGGGCCCTCTCAAAAGAACCGTTCTCAAAACGTCTTTCTCGCTTTCGGACAGCAGTATTTGGTCCGTTCTAGTTAGATCCTTCGCGTTTCATCCTAAGAAAAAAAAAAAAAATTGGCAGCTATTTTTTTTGAAGTCTCATTGAAGCAATAAAAGCAAGAAAAAAACAAGAAAGAAAAGGTGTTTTACAAATAAACTTTACAAGAGCACAGAGTCAGTGAACCTGAGGCTATGCCACTTGTGTTTCCTTTGAAATTTCGAACCACTGACAAAAGGGCGTGTTCGCCCTTTTGTCAGGATATGATGCGATTGCCTTTTAGAGTCAAAGTTCCTTCAGGACAACGGATGACGGCACCCGGACTTCATTTTTTTTATTAGTAAACAATAAAATAAATTCTGAATATCGAAAAGAGGGAATTTAACAAAAATGAACTGCGATGAACCAAGAATTTTCAGCAAAAAATGAACTCCAAAAAACGCCCTCCGAATTTTGCGAAAAAAAAAAGAGAAGAAAAATCTTCGAAAACACGGGATTTTACCTATAATGCATGGAGTGCATTAAAGGGAATTGGTGTGACACGTGAAGTATATTTTCCCGCTAAATTTAGCAGGCAAACGGAATGGTTCTATTGGTCACGTGACGTCAGTTCACGTGACGTCAATTTCCCCCTGCTAAATTTAGCGGGGAAACTAGATTGGTGTCTAGGACAAAAATAAGACGTGAAATTTCTCTCTAAATTTAGCGGGTAACTGAATTTCCCGCTAAATTCTGCGGGGAAACTGGAACTGATGTTTTGGCCACAAGACGTGAATTTTCACGTGTATATAGGGATCACGTGACGTCTGGTGACGTCACATGGCTCCCCCTTTCCCACCAAATGAAGCCGGGAAATTCAACAGACTTTTTTCGAAAATCGCTGCATGCAACACTGGCAACACCGCGCGAGCGTTGCATGTTGGGAACTAGTTGGCCAGGAGCGGGCGAAGTGGCGGACCGTATGGTTTTGGTTTGCATGTGTCAACGCATCGACGCGTGCGGCGCTGACGGCGAACCGTGCACAACCTGCCGATTATATCGCATCCTGATGCAGTAAGTACCCCTTTAAGCACTCAATACCAAGCTGTGCTGTGTAAATGATCTGACTACCAGGGTTACGGCGTTTCAGTGGTTTTAATGCTAAATTCAAAGAACAAAGTCTGTCCCGGAACCGATCGAAATCTTCATTTCACGTGGGGATCAGCGCTTTTAGCGTTTGTACGCGTACATGGCAACAACGTACACTTGTGTCAAAATGTTTCCCTCTGACGAAATTATCTTGCAAGCTGCAGCGGAGATTTTCTGTAAAACTTAGGTTGACACTGTAGCGGCCGCTTTTGATCTCCCAAGCAGTGTGCAAACAGCTCGTGATTGATAGGATGATGCGCACAGAATCGCGTTTCCTGTTGCATTGCAAACCTCTATTTGAACCTCGTAGTGCAAGCACTTAATAGTGAGTTTCAGATCGTTTTCAGAGGCCCCCTATTGCTCTGGGCGCGCGCTTCAGAGCATGCTTCGAAGTGGCAGCGCGAGCTCCCGCTACGCATAGCGTTGCCTTAAAACACGATCTACTAAAACTTCCTATTATGCATTGCGAATTTATACTTCGTGTCATCTTAACGTGGATAAGCGCAAAGGCTACGAGCGCTAGATTCCTCGAGTTGAACGGCGGCTCGGCTGCACGAGCGCTCGAGCAGCTGGGCCACCTGTCAATGCTATCCACTCGCGCTTGTAGCTTTTGCGCTTAGACCATGTTAAAATAGTGAGGAGGGGGGGGGGGGATGCGTTGTATAAAACGGGAAAAGGGGGTTTAATGCCTATGCAGATTGTTATCCTCCAGGAAGGGGAAAGACTCGCATAGGCAACGGGGAAGGGGGAAAGAAAGATGTGAGAGGGGTTTGTTAAAAATAAGTTGGCCGCAAATATGCGGAAGGATGCCAATCAATCAACATATGTGAGGGGAAAGTTGGAGAGGAAATGTAGAGCGTTGGCAGATCATAGCTCATGTCAACTTGTGATTATGTCACATGTCACAAAACAGTGACGCGTGCAATCTAGCTGGCAGTTGTGTCTCTTTCCGATTCATGACTCACACAGGTCTGTCGCGTCGCCGCGAAGCGGCGGCGCGATTAAGTTCGCGTTTCACGGCTACCACAATTTTCATTTTAGATTTCAAAATACTCTGGTACCATAAGTAGTTGCAGTTCGAGGGTTCAGTCGTTTTCCGCTTCATCGGAGGAATGTGAATGTTAGAGGCGGTTCGAGAGGTTGGTTTCATGGGCAAAATCCAGTAATGCCCGGAAAACCACCTTCGCCTGTTGATTACTATACCGGTAGGAAATAATAATTCCTAGTTGTAGTCACGTGCGCACCAGTCCTTTGAACACATGCCATTAGTGTTTGCCGAGCAGAGTTGTATTCTGAGCAGTGCCAGAAGATGTGGTCCAGATCTCCTATTTCTCCGCATACGTCGCAGTCGGGGCTATTTGCTTGATAGGACCTTCCAAAGCGGTGCAAATTCTCCTTCGTGAAGGCGCCGTTAGTTCGAAGTCGATGCAAAAGCGTTGAGTCTCTCCGTGTCAACTTGGCGTCCCCTGGGCTGTTTCGGGGTCTGGATGTCGCCTTCGGAGACTACGCGCTATGAGAAGGCGTGCTTCATGAAATCGTCGTAAGTCCTGTGTGGCTGACAATAGGTCTTGTACCCTTGATGCCAGAGTATCTGCTTGTTCATTTCCATGAACTCCCCAGTGGGATGGAATCCACTGGAATGCGAGCTTCCAACCATTGTCCTCCAACTCTGTTGCTAAGTGCGCAGTTTCCTGAGCTATCAGGGGAGCGTTCTCGGTGTCAGCGATGTAATTAAGAGTTCCGCGGGAATCCGTCAGGATCACAGCTTTTCCGGCAGCAGGATGTTTTTTATACTTCGTTTCCAGCTTGGGTCCAGACGCAGCCGATGCTACAAGCGCGAGCTCCGCAGGCTTTCAGCGTCCCTGCCAAGCACGCGCGCTCGTGCGGTGCAAGCACGGTTCAGGGTCACATGCTCGCGCTTGTAGCATCGGCTGCGTCTGGACCCAAGCTGAAACGAAGTATAGAGGCCCGCTATCGCTCCGGGCGCGCGCTTCCAGAGCATGGCTCGAAGTGGCAGCGCGAGCTCCTACTACATAGCGTTGCCTGAAAACACGCGATATACTAAAACTGTCTAGTGACACTGAGTACAGACGCGACCGGCAAGTAATGAAAATAAAAATTTAGAATAAAATACAAAGAACGCCACCCTCACGAGAATTGCAGCTGTACGCGACGACGCCAGTGTAACGACTCCACACGGCACACGGCCCCACGGTCCCACATCTACATGTCCAACGATTGAAACCGAAACTCCATGGCCAACTACTTCCCTGCATGCATTGCGCGGACTTCGCCGCGGTGAGGCGCTTCGTGTTTGGGAAGAAGTCTATTGGTATATAAGCCACGTGACGTAAAGTTTTACGCTAAATTTAGCGGAGAAATTGAATTGGTCTTTATGTCCCGTGACTTCAGGTCACGTACATGACATCAATTTTCCAGTTAAATTTAGCTGAAAACTAAACTCGTGTATAGGTCTCGTGATAGCAATTTCTCTGCTAAATTTAGATGGAAATGCACGGACAGATGAACGGACGGACGGTCAAACTTTACGAATAAGGGGTAACGTTAAAAGCATTTCACGCTTTAAGAAATCAAATGGGGCCAGAGAGAGATAGAAAGAGAGAGAATCCACTTTATTAAACAACACAAATTTAGTGTTCCGAATGTTCGTGGCTTGGTGTACCAAGGCCGTTTGATCTTCTAGTTGATCCGACGCTAGTCAGGTACTCCAGGAAGTGGGAGAGGTGTTAGGGAGGAACGGGATAGATAGAGCACCGGGCACTGTAGAAGGCCTGCAGTGTTGTAGATTAAGGGGGCACTCAAGTGCTTTTTGGAGAATTTTGTTTTTGGAAGCTTATTGCTTGTTGGATTCATGCCAATAAAAATGACCTGTTCTAAACTCACAGCAATGGAAATACACAGGCCCTATTTTCTCTTGGGGGGTCCATCCCCTGTTCCCATCACCTTCATTAAGTTGGACCAATAAAAATAGTTCATAAACATGAGGAAGATACACAAAAGGGGGCTATAGGCTTATCCAGGAGGGAGATAAACTTCCTGGGGCCAGAGCTGACGTCTCTCGTTTCCGCGGCTCCAAGCGATTAGATGTCATCTCACGGGATCGTCCTTCACTCTCTTGCCCTACACCCTCTCCCATCGCTTTTCCCCCTTTCCAATGTGGAGCCCTTCACCCTCCCCTCCTTCACCTATATACGCAAACTTCGGGTCAATAAATGTTGTTGCTAGTTGGAAGTCTTCGTTGTCCGTCCCCCTTTTTGTGTATCTTCCTCATGTTTATGTACCGTTACCAACACGCTCGATTTGTACTTAAAAATAGTTCATTCCGTGGAGATTCCGAAAGCTAATAATATTGCTCTTTTTATGCACATCTATATTATATCTTGACAACAACGTCAGATCTCAGGGTGTAGGTGACGTAATACAGCCATTATTGTTTGAAAACGAGCGAACTATGCTTTCTCCTCGCCTTTCTACGCGAGAGTGATGCGCTCACGCAGCGAGGCGGCTCCGTCGTGGGAAGCGCCCTGCCAGCGGCTCATTTCGCCGTGAGAACGATAAGGAATCCAGCGCTGGGTCGCACACAAGGCCAGTAGCGGACTCGCCCTGTATCGATTTCTTTGGAGGTGAAGTTATATGACAGTAGGCAGTTTTTCGTAGATCGCTTCCGCCGTCCCGCAACACTTTTGGGAACCATCTGATCCGAAACTTTGCAGGCAGGGTTACACCGGCGCGCATCCGCACAAGCGGCGTCTTCGTTGCGGAAAGCCCAGCGGAGGGGAGGACGGTCTACAAAAAGCCCCCTGTTGTGGCCAAAGGGAGAACGGCAGGGTGTGTCTTTGGAATGCCCCGCCTTCGGCGCGCGCTCGATGCTTTCCGCCGTGCTTTGACTGCGCCCGCGCGCTCGGGGTGCACGATATGCCGAAGCGTTGTCGAAGGCTGAGAAGCTCGCGCTGGGGGCGGCAGAGCTGATGCTCCTCTCTGCCTTTCTCACGCACAACTGATGCGAACTTCAAGGAAGAAGCATCGACTCCTGCGGACAAGCTAAACACTTCGTTTCAGCTCATGTCCGACCGCAGGCGATGCTACGTGCAACCGTGGGACCAACCGGACGCCGGCATTAGATCACACGACCCCGCTTGTGTCACTCCGCGCGGCACACGTGCTGAAAAGCTGAAGAGGCGATTTTGCCTGCTACGGCAGAATCGGCGGTATTGTCTGCTGCAGATGTAAACGGAAACTGCATGAAGCGCTTCTGTATTTGAGGGAAAACCACCTTAATCGTCTTCATCTGGCCTCCAAAATAAAAATAAAATATCTAGTTTATTTATTTATTTTAAATTTGGTGCACGGAGGCTGCTGAAATTGATTTTCCAAGTACCACCAAAGCCCCTCCTTCCCGGGGCGTGACGTCAAATTAGGGGTTTTCGGAATCTCCGCTCTCGCGCACCTTCAGCACCTGTCAAAGCTATGCACGCGCACAATTTTTCAAAAAGGTTAGAAAGAAACTTCACGACTGGTGTCAATGCGGGGAAATACACGGCACGCGCTGCCCACACGAGCAACACGCGCTTGGCGGCCCAAAGATCCTGGTATGACGTCACGACTGGTTGAATACTTTTCATGTTTTCTCGCGTTTAGTTACATCTTCGGGAAAAACGAACCTGATATTCAGAAAAATTCGTAAGGGTGCAGGCGAGCTGGTGAATATTAACCATGTTGAATTAACCTGAGACTGGGGTAGAGAAGAAACATCAAAACGTAGAAGGGAAAGAAAATAGACAGGACGACGTCTCAAACTCAGCTAACTGGTTTATTTAGTCCACCTCCTTATATAGTCTCAATCTCAAGGTCATCTCCACCAGCCTTTGTGTTTGTGTTGGTGGAGATGACCTTGAGATTGAGACAATATAGGGAGGTGGACTAAATAAACCAGTTAGCTGAGTTTGAGACGTCGTCCTGTCTATTTTCTTTCCCTTCTACGTTTTGATGTTTCTTTTCTTCCAGTCTTAGGTTAATTCAGCATGGTTGATATTCCGATTCACTGGATAAAAATACGTCAGAATGCATCTCTTTCTCGGTTTTTTTTTCGTGAATTGTTTTAGCTTTTTTTTTTACTGCGACATTTCGCACCCCGATTAGATACCAGGTGCAGCTACGCCTGATGTATTCATCAATATTAGTTGAATAGAGCAGGATGCGAGGTGTGGTAAAATAATATCATATATATACGTATATATTTACGACATGATGTTTACACTCCATGCCAAGTGTGCAGCACACATTCTGCACGATTTGTATCGCCTGACTCTTATACGAGCCTTCTGCGAAGACCCTCTTGAACCGACTTGGGGACCAAAGTTTCGAAGCCCTAGACTATGCCATTGCGGACCCGAAATCACAGGAAAACATCCACTGGGGAAAACGTGCTGAAACAGGATCGTTCGAGCACGGTGCACTGAGGCACGGTTGCACGGTCGTGCGCTGAAGTAACAGAAGCTGCAATATTGCCCCTTCACCAAGCAACTAAACCACGTCATTTGCAAGTAAAAAGAAAAAAAAATATTGTGCAACGTTTACACAAAAATGGGGTATTTTCAAAACCTGACTGTTGTGGTCGACTTTGTGCTGCGTAGGAACGATGTGTTCTCAGTTGGGAACCATCCTCCAGCCTTTGGCTACGGCCAGACGTAAGCTGAAACAAAGTATAACACAGCAAAAAAAAATTGCGAATGCAGAACAAAATACATAGGGTCCCACTTACTGAGGGCTTGATGCATGGTGTAGCTTTCACGATATGTTTTTGAGCTACCGGACTTAATTTATCACAAATTTTATTTTTTTATTTTTTTTATTTTTTGCGTGTGTGTGTTTTATAAGTGTGTGTTAGCTCGAGAGTACAGCACTCCAGTATTTTCACTTACGTCCAAACGCTTCTTTCCGGAATCTATTTCCACGAATCCAGTGAAATCGTACGCGTGGGAAAGAACTGCCCACACTTCACGCTAGCAGGATGACTCAGAGGGGTTCGAAAGTGATCCTTTTTCAAAGCTGAGGTCGGTTGTGTTTCCGGCGTACCTTGTCAGTCTGCTCTCAATTGGGCTTTCTAGCGCAATTTTATTTACGGCGGAAAACGGCAGGTGCTTCTTTCCTGAACAGTGTTGATAGCGGAAGTTCATGAAGACACTTCACAGTACACGTGGTGAGGGAGAGCTTCCCGAACGTCATCAAGCTTCCCTGAACGATCTGCCAAAGTCCGGAAGGTATTCGGCAGATCGGTCACTGCCATCCCGGTCTTTGGTGTGACGTGTCTTTCAGCCGAAGCATTCAGAATCTGCCGAATGCCTTTGAATTTCGAACGACATTAGGGAGTTTTCGTAGTCCGTTTTAACCTTCCGCTACGCTCTCCGCATCGAGGACGCCACTACTGCGCATGCACGTCGCTGGTCTGGTCCTGAGAGTTCAGGGTTCTTCTGGCAGGTTGCGAAAAGTGTTGCGGGACGACGGACTCCGCCGTCCCGCAGCACTCCGCCACCGATCTGCGAAAACTCCTTGCTAGAGAGCTTTGGGGATCGTTCCGATAACTCTGATATCGATACCCGATAACGATACGATACGATGCACGCCGAAAGTCGCCGGCGGACTATCGGGTATTATTAGGGAGTTTTAGTAGATCATTCCGATAACTCAACTAACAATACCGGATAGTCCGCCGACGCCTTTGCGTATGTACCGTATCCTTGTCGGGATATCGTTATCGGAGGCATCGGAACGATTTACTGAACCTCCCGGTTATAAAAGTCATCGGAAGTGTTTAGTAAAGGCTGTTTTCGTAGATCGTTTCCGCCGTCCCGCAACACTAGAGACATTTAGGAAGACCATTCTATTGCGGAGCGTAAGTTCGTCTGCTTCATGCTCAGGGCCAACATGAACACAGAACAGGTTGGCACAAATGACTTCTAGTGACAGGGGCTGCCATGATGTCAGAACACCAAGCTCTTATTGGTTGATTGCAAAAAAATGCCCCTGGCAAGACGCAGACGACTTGCCCTCCGCATATCTTCGAAAACGATACGATACATGCGTCAAATTCGTCGGCAGGGTATCATTATCGAACTCATCACAACGTTCTGCTAACACCCTGCTCTCCGGAACCCGCTACGAGATTAGGAACTCGCCAAGCAGAGGGATGAAAACGATCTACCAAAACTTTCTGGGGTTCACATAACCCGCCATCTGTCTTGGAGCTGAGAACTGTAACGGAGAACTTCAGCAGA
>JAZHYW010001412.1:0-17183 GCA_037355805.1 Ixodes ricinus
CAGTATCTTTCAAGATAGACACGGGGGCAGACATCACTGCGATTCCAGAAAGAATCTACAGACAGTACCTCAGTGCACTGCCTCTGGCTGAGGCCAAAGAGTAGTAAAGGGGCCCAGCCGAACAAAGTTGAGCGTACTGGGTGTACTGAGAGCAGATATTCGCCATAGAGAAAAGCTTATATCCGCTGAAGTCTATGTCCTAAAAGAGCTAGACGAACCACTTTTGTCGAGAGGCCACTCTGTGGAGTTGGGACTTGTACAGAGACTGAGTGCGGTAGTCGACACGAAACCCGGGACAGTCGATCCAAAGGGCGAGTTTCCGGAACTTTTTCAAGGTCTTGGCTGCGTGAAACAGCCTTACAAGATTAAGTTACGCAAGGATGCAGTTCCCTTGTCTCTGAGCACTCCACGAAGAATCCCAATTCCCTTGATGGAAAAGATCAAGAAAGAGCTCGACAGTATGATCACCCTGGGTGTAATCGAAAGTGTGGACGAGCCCACAGACTGGTGCTCAGCTATGGTAGTCGTGACAAAGGCGAACGGAAGCTACAGAATTTGCGTTGACTTCACAGAGCTGAACAGGTATGTGGAACGAGAAAGACATCCGCTTCCGGTGACAGACCACGTACTTGGACAACTTGGGAATGCGAAGTTCTTCTCAAAAATCGATGCAAATTCTGGATTCTGGCAGTTCGAGCTTGCTCAAGAGTCCCAGATTCTGACCACCTTCATCACACCATTTGGACGCTTTAAGTTTAAGCGACTTCCTTTCGGTATTACATCTGCTCCAGAGTTCTTCCAGAAGAAGATGAGCCAGCTTCTGAGCGGAATCAAAGGACAAGTCTGCAACATGGACGACATTCTTGTCTACGGTTCCACAAGAGCAGAACACGACCGAAACCTGCGAGACGTCCTCTCTCGACTCAGGCAGGCAGGAATTACCCTGAATGAAACAAAATGTCGGTTCACAGAAACTCAGGTGAAGTTTCTTGGACATGTCATCGATCAAAAAGGTGTTCGTCCAGATCAAGAGAAGGTAGAAGCCATCGTGAAGATGAAAGCTCCCACTTGTATCACAGAGCTGAAGAGCTTTCTTGGAATGGTCAATTACCTTGGGAAATTTTTCCCCAGTTTAGCCCAAGAGTCACACCCGCTGGTCGCATTACTGAGTTCCAAAAATCAGTGGGCCTGGAACCACGAACAACAGAGGGCTTTTGAAAAGCTAAAGTTGGTTCTGACATCAGACCCGATACTCGTTCTGTTTGACCCAAGAAAATCAACCATGTTGTCGACAGACGCCTCTTCTTTTGGCATTGGCGCAGTATTGCGCCAGAAGCAGAAGAACGGGATCTACAGACCAGTGGCGTACGCGTCGAGAACACTTAGCGAAACAGAAAGACGATACGCCCAGATCGAAAAGGAAGGACTGGCGGTGGTCTGGGGGTGCGAAAAGTTTCGAGACTTCATAACCGGGATGAAAATCCAGATTGAGACGGACCACAAACCGCTGGTTCCTATATTTTCGTCCAAGAGCTTGGAAGACATCACGCCAAGACTACAGCGAATGAAACTCCGGATGATGAGGTTTTCTTATGATATCACACACGTTCCCGGAAAAGACCTAGTGGCGGCTGACTTCCTCTCCAGAAATCCCCTGGAGCATACGCCGGACAAGGAGATGGAAGACGAGATATCAGCATACGTGCGAGGTCTCACTGCAAATCTTCCAGCAACGGACGAAAAGTTGAAAGAAATTCAAGCTAACCAGAAAAATGACGCAACATGTCAATTTCTAACGCACTTCAGTACCGAGGGCTGGCCAGCCAAGAAAGCGTTAGACCAGGAGTGCAGTGCCTATTGGCAGCACAGAAGCGACATTGCAGTGGAAAACGGCCTTCTAATGAGGGGGTCGAGGATAATCATTCCTAAGGCAATGAGAAACCAAGTCTTGGACAGCATTCACCAGGGTCACCAAGGCATCGTTAAATGCAGAGCACGCGCCCGTGAATCTGTGTGGTGGCCAGGCTTGTCTAAGCAGATAGAAGAACTGGTAAAAGGGTGCACACAGTGCATTCAGGAAACAATCAACCGCCGAGAGCCTTTGATACCAACTCCGTTTCCTGAACGGCCTTGGCAGCAAGTAGGCGTAGATCTTTTCTACCTTAAAAACAAGTGGTACTTGCTAGTGACGGATTATTACTCCAGATACCCCGAAGTTGCTCCCTTGGCCAGCTTGTCAGCTGTTTCTGTCGTCGACCATATAAAGTCTATCTTTGCAAGACATGGGACGCCAGAAACCGTATACAGCGACAACGGACCACAGTTCCAAAGACTACTTGGATCCGAGTTCTCCAAGTTCTCCAAAGAATGGGGTTTTGTTCACAAAACTTCCAGCCCGATGTTTCCACAGAGCAACGGTTTTGTGGAAGCGGGAGTAAAGATCATCAAGAGGAGCTGGAAAAAGACGGATGATGCGTACCGAGCATTACAATCATACCGTGCCACCCCCTTGCAAACGGGTTTAGCCCAGCTGAACTTTTAATGGGCCGAAGAATTCGAACATCTGTCCCAATTGTTCCTTCTTTGTTAAAACCTGTTACTCCCGAGCCTCAGAAGCTACGGAAGTGGGAGGAAGAAAACAAGGAGAAACAGAAACGTAACTTCGACACGAGACATGCCGCACGTCCGTTGAAATCTCTGCAAAGCGGACAACGCGTCTGGATAATTGACCAGAGGGCAAGCGGAGTGGTGCAGTCTCAAGCAGGTCCACCTCGCTCCTACCAGGTCAAAACGGACCGTGGGATTGTAAGGCGCAACAGATTCCATCTGGTACCGTCGACTCCAGCCTGTTCTGGGGTTCCGGCTACCAGTGACAGGCTACAGCAGCCACCAGAGCTACCAGCAGCTCCTTCTAGTGGGCCACAAGGTCTGACTGTCACTAGAAGTGGACGGACAGTGAAGCCGGTGAATAGATTGAACTTGTAATACTATCCACCAACCGACCAAAAGGGGAGGTGTTCAGTAAGCCAGGTTACGCGTGCTATCGCGTGCCCAAGGTGGGGGGCTGCTAGAGGACGACGAAGTAAAGAACACTCTTTGTCTGGGCTCGAGAGGGAATGGTTGTGTTCTTGTCCCCATGCTAACACAGCATACTTGCAGGCCGGTCTTTCCAAACAGGGTCGTTCTTGTGCTCTGTTGGAAGCTGCCAGACTTTTCAGCAACATCAAACACCACAGAATTGGGATACCCCAGAGTCAGCTAGCCTTTGCACTTGTGCCTCGAAGCTTCTCTTTGCTGAGTGTTCACAAGATTTTACTTCAGGGAGTTCGCGTTCAGGCAGCTTTTTACAATCCCTCTTTTGATTTACTTAGAATGGGCCGAGTCATATGATAGAAGCCTTTTTTTAGACCGTGGGTTATACATCCAACAAGGTGGTAATTGCTTTGAAATAGAAGGTGCAAATCCAGAAATTGGAGCATGTTTTTTTGGCAATTCGTCTGCAGACACTGCCAGTCCTATGAGCCGATTTCGACAAAAGTACTGCGTATGTCGTTGATCTCCCTCGTAGCACCTTGCCCATGCTGATCGTTCAACAGAACTAAATAATCATCTACATACCTGAAAACACGTAAAACCTTGCTGTTTGACAGGTTCGTGGTGATCAGACTTGTACACGTTACTGAAAAATAGTAAGGAATTACATTTACAATTACTCAAGGCTAAATTGTAATTTATTACAATTACAATTACCCTCCCATAAAAGTAAGTGACCGTTACCCCAAAAAGTAATCCGTTACTTTCGTGGCGTTACTTTCAACAATATTGTCTTCAATTAAGAAACAAAGGGAAGAGGGTTATTCAAGTTCTTATTGTTGCAACCTGTTCCATTTAATGACCTTGAGTATTTTGAGCAACAGCTGACTCTCGAAAGTCTCGTCAGACATTTTGCGTTATTTCTTACTGAAGATGTCGACTGCTACGCTGAACACCCTTTGAACTGAGGCACTGGATGGGAGTGGCATATTGTGCCTCACGAATGTTTTATGCTCTGCATTGAGCTTTTTCAGCGAAGCAATGGAAGTACTATTTACCTCGAAGATAGAGCAAAGCTTCCTCGTTGCAGCCGTTGCCTGATATTCGAGAGTTTTAGTAGATCGTTCCGATACCTCCGATGCCCCCGATAACGATATGATGAATGCGCAAAGGCGGCGGCGGAGTATCGGGTATCGTTATCGGAGTCATCGGACCGATCTACTAAAATTCTCCATTGTCGAAATCGCGAAGCTGTAGAAGTCATCATACATCTAGCCAAAACTAGAATAAGAATTGATTTATGTCCATCTTACTATACCGGCATATATTGCCAGACAATAGCAAAACATAGTTGTAACAGTAAGGTGATAATTAAATAATAAATAAGGTTTGGCTCGATATTCTTCTTCCTTTGGTTCTGAACAGGTCGAGCCTCGGTTGAGACGTTGGTGAATAAAAAAAGTTTCCAGTATATAAATATAAGTAATCAAAAAAAGGACACTCATAACAACAATTAATTAGAACGTCGGTTAAAACAAGGAAATGTAAACGCACGTTTGCCGTGTGTACCTTTCTTGGTGCCGTTCAAAAACGCACGGAGCACGAACCGACTGCAGTTTACTCCGGTGTTCTCCAGATAGACGTCCGCTGATGCCACGGGCAGCGAAGGGCAGAGTACTAAGTAAGCCGCGCTATGGCCCCACTCACGAGTTTCACTCTCTCCTCAAGCCCAGAATATCAAGTCTACGTCAGCCACCATTATGTTTTATTTGTAAAAATATCTGCTTGAGATAAGATGCGTCCTGCTGGGGTAAAAACAGGAAGAAGAAGAAAGGAAGACTATTACCATTTTCGAAGTGCTCGCAAAAAGCTGACTCACAAAAAGGGTGACTGAGATGCAGATAACCTGGCTGGAATTCACAAATAAAGTGGGCCAACCCTAGAAGTTGGACTACAAAAAAGTAAGTAGCTTTTAAAACAGGGTCAAATAAGGTGAAAGAAACAGAAAAAAATACATCCTGTTTTCTAAGAGAAGATGATAAGTGTGCAGCAACGAACGAGGATGCTTGTGGCAATAACACCTTCACATATTATCACATCTCTTTTAGTGGATTTTAGGGTAGACGGAGCGTTGTCTCGTGTTGTGACATTATGAAAATGGTCGTAGTCACTATAACCGAGAAGGACATTGTTAATTCTTGTCTGTGCACTTACCGCCTCGAGCTTCTCGAAGAGGCACACAATCACTTGGTGTCCTCCTCTCCCCGTCTTCGATCGCAAAGAAAAAACAAAGGGACTAAAAAAGCGGATATAACTTGCCCCCCCCCCTTTTTTTTTTGTAGAAATGTTTATTTGGATTTTTTGACATTGTTGTTAGGGTCTAAAAAAATAGATTCAGGGGCTTGGTGTTGCAAAAAAAAGGCTTTGCGGAACTGAAGAGTGCCAAGCCTCCCTTTGCGCTGGTCAATTCGCGTGACAGTGTCACTGCGCTCGACTTTACCAAAATAAAAACAACCCTTTCTTTAGAAGGAGGGGGGGGGGGGGTTGGTCCTGAAAAAAAATGTAACGGATTACAAGGAATCCGTTACGTAAAAAATGTAAGGGAATTACTTTAAAATTACTCTAGAAAATATGTAATTATTCCGTTACTAAATTACTGATAAATGTAAGGGATTACAAGTAATTTCGTTACTTGTAACGGATTACGTACAAGCTCCGGTGGTGATGTCCCGGAATCACATTGGGCCAAAAAAGAAATGTCGCATAAAACGGGGCCACACGGGATCCTATACAGATTCCCTTTTTCTGTGCGTAAGCATTCCCGTTGTGCGACATTTTTGTGGCCCAATGTGACCGGGACATCGCCACGAACGTGTCAAGCAGCAAGGTTTCACGTGTGTCTCAGGTCTGGATCGTCGTGCTCATGGTGTACGGTCTACTGGCACGAACAAAACCGAGGTAACCTATCCGAGGTAACGCTTACTAATAATTGTTACCTTATTAACTGCTGTTGCAACGTGTATTGATTGGTTGTTTAAATTGTGCTCAATGCCTGTTACCTTACCAGGTTCTTCTCAGTCGGGGTCGCCGACAACGTCGGGCCCCGTGCTGTTCGTGCGCTGTACATGGACTTCGAGATTGCCACTATTAACGCTGCTCGTGACGTCATTTCGGACATCCGGATTGAGGTGTCTTTTTCCGGAACCAGCCCACTCGTCGCAATCCAACTCGTAACCGGAAAACCTCGTCACAGGAGAACCGGTCACACCGGCCCTCTCGCAACGAGGTCCTTTCGTCACCGGAACATTCGTAAAGGGGGTGATTCGTCACCGGAACACTGGTTGTAAGCTTGACTCCGTATCAGAGAGAATGCGTTTGACCTTGTTTTACAGAATTGGACCAGGATCCAGTGTTCTCGTGTTGCAAAACATTTCTTTTATTTATTCCTTTCCTTCTTGTTTACACGAAGGGAAAGGGTCCAGTACCCGCGTGTAACAAACGAGGCCTGGACCTGCGCTTCTTTAGAACTACCGATGGCCATGCTTAGACTACCGTATTATCCCAAATCATCGCCCAGCACTTCCTGCCACCTGAAATTCATAAACAAGTGGGGTGGGCCATGTCTTAGTGGGTAAACGCAAAAAGTAAAACAAAATCGAAAAAACGCTTATTTTCGTGCGTATCTAAAGCGCGGCTGCAGAAGAGATACATTAAACTCAAAACTCGAATTAGTTTTATTGTTTTATGCGTAAAAATGCTCATGAAAGAACGTTTTACTATCGCCCGAAGTCCGTTTCTTGCATACGCTCCATAAACGAATCCCGGACAAAAGCTCACCGGACAAAAGCTCACCGGACAGAAGCTCACCGACAAAAGCTCACCGGACGAAAGCTCACCCATTTTTTCACATTATTACATTCCAGGATATGGGTCGTTCGCTTACCTCGCGATAGCTGAATGGCTTATTGCTTTTGTTATCTTTCCGATTTTTTTTTCTTTTTTTGTCGGAAGGAGTTTTTTTGTCAGCAATACAAATTTCTATTCTGTTGCCTCCATCGTTTTCTTTTCGCACGGATACACTAGGACTTCGAGGCAGTGTTGCCAACCGTAGGGTAATTACCCTACTTGTAGGGTATTTTAGGCATTTTTGGTACATTGTAGGGTTGTAGGGCCGTCCGGCCATTTCCCCGCCAAAAGTAGGGTATTTTCAGACGTTGCTTCTTCAACGGCGAGCATAATACAAAACAAAAACACAGTAAAAAAAAAAAGCTGCCGTGCAAGCTTTGCATAGCTTTACAACCCGTGTGCTGCCACACCACGACATCATGCAAAACGAAAGTATCCAAGTTGCAAGACGTGCTAACAGAGAGCACCACACACCAAGTTGGAGAGTATTGGAGAGCTGGAGCAAGTGGGAGAGGTGGGAGGAGGTGGAGTTGCGCATAGGGAGTTTGGAGCCAGAAGAGGTATCTTCCCAGTGGAAATGTTCCCGCCAATTTTTCTCTGATGACTCTGGTCCATCCGGCGGTCCTTGTTACACCTGCGAAACACGTGGCACCGCGGGCGGAACCACCCCGAGCCCACCAGAACCGGCAGCCACCTGTTCAACTGGGCTTTTCTACGCGCTGACGTAAGGTGCGCATGCTGCAAATAACCATAGCTGGAACTACCACTCGTCCTGGGCGCTCTTTTGTTATGGCGCGTTGCAATTAACTCCTCCTTACCACGCCCATAGAGCGTCGATCACGGATGATCGACGAGTACGGAGACCGATTTCAAAGCTCCTGCGGAGCTTCCCGGCACGTTGTGCAGTCGGTAGGCAGTTTGAAGACTGCCTACCGACTGCACAAGTAGTTGGGACTGGAGGCGTTCACTTGAGCGAACGACGTTTTAGCGAACGAAGCCGAAACCATGACGTTTCATCGAATGACACTTTAGCGAATACGGAAGAGCCGCCGGTTTCCTATCCTCCCCTGGTGTAATAGCCTAGTTTGTCGAAATAGTACCTTAGTTTGACGAATCCCTAGGCGGTACACCCAAAGAAGCTAATATACCGCTCGGATTAGCTTCCTTTTGTAATGAGCCGCCTTGTCTGTCGCCGCGAGTGCTGGTCCCACGTAGCCCAGTTTTTAATTTGACGACAAATCGGCTAAACATGTTGGTTGGGGATGTCTGTGCGCTCGCTACATCACTGTTGTGCTGATGCTACACAGCGCACATGCAAGCATGGTGTTCTAGAATAACGCAGGTATGCGCGTGCATGCGTGCCCTGTCGCTTTGTACTGTATTAATATTACCCTGTATCATCATAATCCATGTAACAGTATTATTTGAACAAAGATTTGCCTCGTAGGGTAAAATGTAGGGTAATAAGAAACATTCGTAGGGTAATGTAGGGTTTTCTGGACGCTGGCGTGGGGTATTTTCGAAAAATAGGTTGGCAACACTGCTTCGAGGTCTCTCGCGGAGGAAATGCCTAAACAAAGAGAAGTGTGTTTCCCTCCTTTCTTTTACTTTGTCACGGACGTCCTCCAGCTGTAAGGCTCGCAGTCGCGTCATTCGGGTAGGGTGAATGTTCGCGGATCGCGGAGTCAGCATTGTGATATTTGAAGGGGTGGGCGATGACTCAGTGTTTCTTTTTTTAATCGATATAGGCCCAAAAAGTGGGGTGGGCGATGACTCGGGAACCGGCGATGGCTCAGGAAGTTACGGTAATCATGCTTTTTCTAACAAAAGAACTTCTAACCTCGATTTTAACCAGTTCCGCCTAGAGGAGAACTTGCCAGTGAACGCGGATTATAAAAAAGTTGCACTCTGTACGAAGTTCACGTCTTTGCTACGGCACGGAGAGCATTGAAGTAACGAAAACTCAGCGTCGGGCTCTGTTGCTACGTCTACGAAAGCTACTCTACTGAAAGCCCGTCATGGCACGACGAGAAAAGCAGGTAAGATATTTTGTCTTTTTGTATTTTGTGAAGTGGCAGTGTAGTTTCTAAACTGTTTTCTTGTGCGCTATTTTATTGCAGAGAATGGAAGCGACCCACCACATCGGATCCTACTTGATGCCGCCGCTACTGTCAGTGAGCATACGGCTTCCCAGATGCCTTCGCCAAGCACGCTGAAACGTACCATTCGAAAGCGAAGACAAGCACGCCAAAGTCCATACGTTCTCCCAAAACTGCGAGAAGACATAATTCTACCAGACGAGTACAAGGTAATTCAAGTCTTTGTACCATAAATTCCTATTGAACTACCCAGTTCATACAATTTAGAGCAATACGTTTTATATCTTTTCCAGGTGTCGGGGCTACACGACGAGCCCTTTCTTGCTCATGACAGCGGTTCTGGAGACAAGGACCGTCTTCTGGTTTTCGGCACACCGAAAAATTTTGAGCGCCTTTCTACTACGAGGGCATGGTTCATGGACGGGACTTTCAAGGTGACGCCGTCGCTATTCTACCAGGTGTACACGGTGCATGGGCTGTACCATGGTGCTGTGATCCCGCTTCTGTACGCTTTGCTTCCGAACAAGGAGGAAACCTACCGGCGGTAAGCTTCATTGTGCATATTGCATGGTTCGAGTTTTCGTATGTCGCAAACTATAGCATCACTTTCATTTCGTTTTCAGACTTTTTTCGGTGCTCTCCGGCTTCATGTCAAGTGTGGAAGTCGAGGTAATCTACTGCGACTTCGAGGCGGCCGTGATCGCAGCGTGTCGCAGGCATTTCTCTCAAGCGAGGGCTCAAGGATGTTTCTTTCATCTGTGCCAATCGGTGTACCGGAAGCTGTGCAAGTTGGGCATGCAAGCGCGCTACTGCCAAGACGAAGATTTTGCTGTTCAGGTAATTACGTCCTATTCTCTAAGCTTAGAAGTAAGCCATAATCATATTGATACTCTAATACTTTATTCGACTTACCATGTCATGAAGCCTCCTAGAAAAATGCGTTCCTCTTTTGGAACGTCATATGCTGTAGCATATTTTCACAAATTCATAGTATTACCGAGCCCGATCACCAGAACAAACTTTAAACGCCGAATTTTTCATTCGTTTATTAGCTCTTCTACGCGTTCTCATTACTTATTTCATTTATTCAGTACGGTTCGTTCATCTGCATATTTTAATTATTATCTTATAGCATGCATATGGTGCATAAACAACCAGTTGTGTCGCTGCCTCTTTTCTTCACGTGCCCCCAAAAAAAAAAAGAAGGTTTAAAAATACATATGATCACAGAATAACAAAGGTGCATGTCAAGCCAATACAATATTTCGATCGACGTATATGCCAATACAGTATTGTCTTTTACTAGATGCTTCCCAACTCTGGGCCTTCCTGAGGTCCTGAATGATGAACAAGCACTACAAGAACACGAGACTGGAGGATGGCCCGCAGATGCGGGACAACCGCCGCCGCGTCTCGCACAGAAATATAGAGATGTGAATGAGCGCATATCTAGAGTTCTAGAGGAGCACTTCACCGGATCACTTCTCTGCATGCTTCGAAATATCGCTAGGAATATCCGGTTTTGAGTTCTGAGTCTATGCTGTATATGGCCCGTGCAAGCTCAATAAAATCGCATTTTTTATTTGTTCTTTCTAAACCGTGTCGTGGCATATCTAGTTCATATCATGTCATGTTCAATCTACGGCTGCGAACAAGGTGCGTGAATTGTCTCACAAGAATACACAGAGGAAGATTCGTAGTTCTACAGTCAAACTCTACGCCGTGACACGAGTAGTTCCTTGTGACGATAATTCCGGCGTGACGACAATTCCTCGTGCGAGATGCCTAGCTGTGACGAGTTGGCCTCCTTTGGCGAGTTCTCCTATGACCAGTTGGCCTGTGACGACCGGGCTTGTGACGAGTTCTCCTAGACCCGTTTTCTTCACCTGGCCCAGTCAGCTATGCGCGCTGGGATTCCAAACATGTTATGGCACGGACGAGGCATTTGCAGTCAAGGTGAGTTTGTTTTTATACATAAATAAATAATTATCGTTTTCTTCATTTTATAATACAGTCGAAGTAACAGCTGTTTTATTTCCAGATGAAAATGTTCCCAGCCTTGTCGTTTCTGCCTGTCGGTGCTATCCCAGAGGCCTTTCAAGACTCGTTGGAAGTCTTTCCAACAGGAGGCGATCGAACTCGCCGACTACTTTGAGGACGTGTACGTCGGTCGACCACGTCGGAACGGCATCTGCTCGACTCAATTTTCTCCGAAACTGTGGTCCGTGTACGAGGCGGCACTTGATGGAATGCCCCGTACAAACAACAGTGTGGAGGCGTGGCACTGTGGGCTGCAGGTAATTTCTGATAATTTTATGTGCCTACTCAATTTATCGCGCATACTCAATTGACAATTTTTATATCTTATTTATTATGCTCCTATTCTCGTTTTTCAGAGCAACGTAAGTTGCGCTTCACAAAACCTCTGGGTGTTCCTCGACTCTTTGAAGAAAAAGAAGGCCCTAAACGAAATGAAGCTCAGTCAAGCGGCAAGCGGGATCACTGCCACAAGGGTGTCGCGGAAGCAGCAAGCCTTCAACAAGCGCCTTTAAAGAATTCTTGGACGCTACGATGGAACAGGCAACATGGACATCCTCGAGGCTTGCGCCAGAAGCATCACATTGTGAGCGGAGAGGTATATGCAGAGTTACCGATGCAAATAAAACTCCTTTCGTGAACTGACACCTCTGTGGTTGTCCTATCAAAATTACTGAAACATATTGATAACTCGGCTGTGGCGTATACCCAAAGGAGTAGACAGCGTCTACTGCGAAAGTAGAGCATTTCAGCACAATCTTAAACATTTTGCTACGAAGCAAAATATCAAATGAGGAGAACCTTCGTCTCTAATAAATCATTTTCTTTCTTTCTTTCTTTATTTGTTTTCTCTCGGGCAAAGCCCGAAAGAAGGGCCGGTGCAAAAGGCTAAAAAAGCCTGACGTGGCACCGGTCCCTTACAATCCACATATAAAAATAACAGTGAAAATTCATTCGATTTGACAATAAAGATAATGCAGCTGGAACACCGTATGCATAAAGACACTTGCGCTTCCAGCGCCCTGCTACAGACACTGCTCAGGTACCACACGCTCATACCTGTAACACGCTATGCTGACACAAGCTGAAAGTGCATAAATATATATAAAGATACAAATGAGCACTGAATCCAAAAAACGTGAATACAAATTATATTCAACATACAAAAAAACAAGTTTTTTTTGAAAAGTAATATACTCGATAAACTATGAAAAATAAACACATAAGAAGCTTTTAATAGGGTGACGAATCGTCATCTGGACGAAGTGCCCTATGCGATGAATTGCCCTGCTACGAATTGTCTTTCGACAAAGAGTCCTACGGGCCGTTCGTCGGAAGACAAATCGTAATAGGGCAACTCGCAGCAGGGCTATTTCGTCACATAGGGCAATTCGTCATAGGACGGTTCGTCACTGGGATAACTCGTTGAAAAACCGAGATAATGTTTGAAGATCTTGTTGCCCGCGAACTAGATTTCTTTAGCGTTTGTGTCGCTTTTGTTATTCAGCTTCTGTGTAGTGTCCTCTATCGAAAGTGTAGTCTTCTGTTTCTTTTCAGGTTGGTAAACATTTTAGTTCACATTGGAAGCATAGAATATAAAACTTTCAGGAGCGCGACACAGCTACTGCGCATGCGTGACACATACTTCGCATGCGCGACACAGAGAGAATGTAGCTCGTCCACGTGCGCGATACAGACCGCGCATTCGCCACACAGATGGCATATGCTCAAAACGGAAAGAATAACTCGTCCACGTGTGCGACACAGACCGCGCTTTCGCAACACAGATGACATATGCTCGAAACGGAAAGAATAACTCGTCCACGTGAGCGACCGAAACGTTTCACGTAACACCCCACCATTGCCTAGCAATTTGCCATCCATTTTCCATTAGATACTGAGAGAGGTGCCAAGATTCTGGTGGACAAGATATAATTAGTCATTGTCTTTCAGAAATTAGTAAAAGTCTGATTTCTTTTGTCGAGAAGAAAATATTTGAATCAAGGAAGGGGGTCGCTGGTAATTGTAGTCTTTGGAGAAACTATGATCGGTAAACATCAGAAATGATACAAATATTAAAAAAATATCTTAATAGTCTGACGAATTGTCATCGTGACGAACTGCCCTATGTGACAAACAGACCTGTTACCAGTTGACGTGTGACTAATTGTCATTCGACGAATGGTCCTACAGCCATGTGAAGCAAGGCAACGACGTACGGTGAAAACTTTCGTTTGACGAAAAAGGAGGACGTTGGCGGGAGAGTTTTGAAGTTTTGTGCTTGGTGTAAAAAATAATGGTGTACAAGGGTTTGACCTCCTTGTCTCAGCAAAGGATCATTTCGAAAGAAAAGGAAGGGGTTACAAGCGCTTTTCCAATACCTTATTAAAACAATAGCATTGTCCCCATCAAGCCCGAAAACCACCGAGAACAAAAACATAAGAGGATGAATGGATCTGGTTCTCCAAAAACCATGGTGAACCAAAAAAAAAAGGAATGGATGATGTGGTTAGGTATCTCGGATAGATAAGACAAGGGATGAGACGCAACAAAGGGTGGCATCCATGGGAGACGATAACGTCTCTCTCCAAAGACCGATTCACACGACTGACTAATCCGCAGACGAAGTGATCACGTGACGACATGCCCGCAGTTCGTTCATCTCGCAAGCGCATCCACACGAGGGAGACTACGAGCAGACGCCACCTAGGACGGACCGAACCTGTTCGCCATCCCACAGTGCCGCGAAACTCCATCATCGCACCGTGGCACCGCTGTCCAAGAGAAAGATTGACGGTTCCTACCGCGATAAAGAATCGTACACCGCTGTTACGTACAGATTAAGACAAAACACCGTGATAGGCTTCGCGCGGAGCGCCACTAGCTTTACTTAGGGTGCCTCAATGTCCTTCTGTTTAGGGTGATGCCACCCTTTGTAGTACCCGATGCCGACAGCACGCGCTTACGGGGAAAATACAAAGAAATCGACGAAAACAAAATGTCGCCATAGCACAGTCAGGCCTACAGACCCGTGCAGGGACACGCTCTTTCACGCGCTTCTGAACAAAAAAGGAAAATAAAAGTGTGGGACAAAATGGCCGGATGACTCCACCCTAAGCAAAGCGCACATGAAGGCACCCTAGCTTTACTAACCCAAGGCATTACAGTGACACAGGCATGGTCCTGCTCGAGAAAGGTTCGGCGTAGAAGCGACAAAGTTGTGAGCTCGCGGAGGGGCGGTTAGAGATGCCTTGCGCTCGTGCAGAACACTCAAGCACACCACAGCCAGAAGAAAGGTCTTGCTCGGTGAAAGCCTGATTGGACGTGCAAGAAATATCGCGGCGTGCTAGACGAGTTTTGACGGTAGCTTCTTGACACAGACCCGGAGGAGTACCGGAACCTGCATCGCGTGCGTCAGCCGGAAAAAGTCTGTGCAGTTTCTTTCACGCATTGAACCAAGAATAGCACGACAAAATGAACCAGCGACCGCACAAAATACAACGATGCGAGAGTTAAGGCTGCTGGTTCACTATTATCGGCATGAAGGTAGGTTAGTGGCCTAGAGTTCAAGCGCTGCCTCGATGTCAGCTACAGTACAGTCGCTAGTTCTTCAAAAGACAAGCTCTGCTTTCAAAGAATTTTCCGGAGGCACGTTTTCACCGACCGCGCCATCCTTTCCCACCAGCCTCCCCACCACCAGGCTGCCCGTTCTACGATGAACTTCCAGGTGATTCGGTGAACACTGCAGGAGTCTTGGGTTTCCGCAGTGCGAATAGCCTCCCACAAGGCCGTCAGGTCCTACGCTGCTCTCTTTGAATGTCAGCGTGTTGTCGCTATAAATGGTGCTTGAGAGACCTCTTCGTGACACGAAGCGTCGTAGAGGCCAAGAGAAATGGCGCCGTGGCTATTGGATAAGTATTGCAAAAAGAGAAAGAAGAAGTAAGGAGGATTGAACTGCAGACGACGACGACGACAAGAACGGAGGGATCGATGGTGACTCCGGCAGCAACTGGAACGAACATGTAAATATTGTACATAAACCCTTCCTTCTGAACGAACTCGCTGCATTTAATCCCCTTAACGAAGAAACGTAACAAAATGGTGCCGAAACCCGGGAGTAGCTGAGTCAAGGAAAGGCAAGAAAGGCTTGGAACGTCCATCGTAAAACCCATCGATCACCCGAGTGGACTTACCTCAACGAAAATGGATCAACTAACGCCAGCCGCCATCGAACAACTTAAAAGAAGAAGAACCGTCGTTCGATCAGCGACCACCAGGATCATTTCCGAAATCGTCACTCTTCTGGGCATGGAACCAACGTCCATCGGGGAGCTGGAAGAAAAGCTTAACATCTTGACACTCAAAGAATCTGCGTTAAAAGAAATCGACGATCAGATTGAGAGAGCCATCATCGATGACACGCTCGAACAGGAGATGGTAAGCGCAGAAGGCTACGCCGAAAGAATTAGCTCAACGAAAACAAAGGTCCTACGGAAACTAAAAGAGCATGAACGAATGACTAACATGACGTTGGACACCTCAATGCCAGGCGCAAGTTCAAGACCACCACGGCACATCAGTCAAGAACACGCAACGGTCAAACTTCCAAAGCTGGAAATTGCAAAATTTACGGGTGACATACGGTCATGGCAAGGTTTCTGGGACCAGTTTGATGCTACAATCAACAAGAACGTCTGTCTGTCTGAAATTGACAAGTTTAAATACCTCAAAAGTTACCTCACAGCTAAAGCTTCTACAGCGATTGAGGGCTTACAACTGACATCTGAAAACTACACCGTTGCACTGGACATCCTGAAAACAAGATTCGGGAGAAAAGAGCTGATCATAGAAGAACACATGTCACGGTTACTGGCAGTAAGAACAGTTAACAACTCTCACAACGTGGAGAAGCTCAGGTTGTTGTATGACGAAGTTGAGACTGGAGTCCGAAGCCTTGAGGCGCTTGGTGTCTCTTCAAACACCTACGGGACACTCCTACTAACAGTTCTGCGAAAGGCTGTGCCATCAGACCTGGAACTAGAATATCACCGAAAAACAACACCGGAAGCGACAACCGAAGGCAACGAACTAAAACAGTTTTTGAACTTTTTGAAAAGTGAAATCGAAAGTCGAGAGCGGACTCAACATGGAAACCAAAGAGTTCAGCCATCTGCCAGTCTGGCCAGCTCTTCAACTGGGAGAAACGAACGACCTAGACGATATCCACCTTCGACAGCTATGTTCGCGACAGGAACGAACACCGACGAAAAACAGTGCCTGTTCTGCGGATCAGCTGACCACATAGCTGCCAGCTGTTCGGCGCGTATACCACTGGACCGAAAAAAGAAGTTCTGAAAAAGAACAATCGCTGCTTTCGATGCACTAAACCTAACCATTGTGCAAAGAATTGCAAAAGCGCAAGGTGGCTAAAGTGTGCTAATTGTTCCAGAAGACATGCAACAACGATGTGCGACCCAAATTACAATGCATTGGAAAAGCAATCTCTGAACAAGCCCTTAATAGAAGGTAACGAAGCAGTCCCTACCGGAAATGTGCTCCAGTCCTCTCTAAAGGCCACTGATAAGGAAAACAGAGGGCCTTGCCAAGTGCTTCTACAAACAGCGAAAGCGTGGGCAGAAGGAGAAAGAGACCGTGCGTTCGTTCGGCTCCTGATTGATGGTGGAAGTCAACGCACTTTTGTCAAAAAGGACATCGCGGAGAAACTTCACCTGAAGGTTCTTGGAGAAGAAGACTTGACCATCTTTACCTTTGGAGAAGGCGCAGCAAGAGCTGCAAGAAAATGTCGAAGAGTTGAACTATGGCTGCGCAATCAATACAGCAGAAAAGACGTACGCATTGAAGCTTTAGAGGTCCCACAGATTTGTGCCGACATTATCGCCGCACCACCAGAGGTAGCGCTGAGCATACCTGAAGACATGCTTATTGCGGATACCGCTTTCAGCAACAACGAATGTGAGCAAGGCATCAGCCTTCTAATCGGAGCTGACTATTACTGGGAAGTAGTAAGTGGAAGTGTAAAGCGCTTGGAAAAAGGGCTGATGGCCGTCGACACTATCTTTGGTTGGACTCTACAAGGTCCCATGTCCT
>JAZHYW010001413.1:0-57467 GCA_037355805.1 Ixodes ricinus
GCGTGGCCGAGTGGTTACCGCGCTTGACTTTCGTGCGGAGGCCCAGGGTTCGATTCCTGGGAGTTCCGCGGATTTTATTTATGCTTTCAGTTTATGTTCTGGTGAATTCGAGAACATTGTTGTTTATTCTAGGCCCGAATGTTCTACGCGTCGAACCTTCCACGCCGATTATTCCAGAAGCCCACGCGTGTACATAAGGGGCTCCGCGTGGCGAGCCGCAGTCAGTTTCGCCCCAGCGTTCGATCTTGCTGCTTCGCCGCCTTCGACGCCCGCGACGCTCTCTTGTTATCTTTCTTTTCCCTTTTTATTTTTGGGCACAAGTTCGCCCCATTAAACGTTCAGTTTACTCAGTCATACGCCGCCTCATCACTTGTCATTCGTGACATTTTGGTGGAGGTGCGGGGTAGTTGCATTCTATGCCCGTGGACCGTACCCCTCCGAAGACATCCCGGCCAAGTGAGGTGCTCGACCCCGGAAGGTTACCCATCGCAGAAGACACCGACGCCCGAGCAAGCCGCCATACCGAAGTCCAACTCCCGGAATCCGGATCCCTGCTGCACAAGCCGAAGGAGAAGATCCCGACGATGACCACCCCACCTGTTGTCGTCCTACCCGTCGCTGCTCGTACGCCGGCGTCCTTCCATGGTGAGCCTTATGAAGACATCGAGGACTGGCTACAACAGTACGAGCGGGTGGCCCAACACAACCGATGGACGGACGACCAGCGCCTGCAGAATCTTTACTTCGCACTCGAAGGAACGGCCAGGCACTGGTTCGAGAATCGCGAGACTTCGTTGATCTCGTGGACCGCCTGCAAGAATGAGCTGGTACGAACTTTCACCAACCAGTATCGACGGGAGAGGGCCGAGGACCTTCTTCGCATGAGGACCCAGGGCGCAAACGAGACCATCACCAGTTTCGTCGAGGATGTCCTGCACCTGGTCGCTCGCGCCGACCCTCAAGCCACCGACGAAAAAAAGCTGCGGATCCTAATGCGAGGTGTCAAGGATGACATCTTCGGTGGTCTAGTTCGCAACCCCCATCCACCGTCGAAGACTTCGTCACGGAGGCCACGAACATGGAACGTGCCCTCCTCGCAAGAGCCAGCCACTACCATCGGCACTCGAGCGTCGCTGCGGCTTCTTCATCGGGCTACGACATCAGCCCTAGCAACCCCGGCCTTCGCGACATCATCCGCGACGTCGTCCGGGAGGAGCTTAGAAGCTTCTGCCGACTGCTGAACGCCCGGCCTCGATTTCCATTGCCGAGGTCGTCCGAGACGAGGTTCAGCGAGCGTTCCTACCAGATGCCCCAATCACCGTGGCCGCACCCGAAGAACCGACGCTGACCTACGCCGCCATGGCCCGACGACCGCCGCAAGCTCACCGCCAGGTCACGGCACCACCCCGACGTGAACCTCCAGCGCCGCAGTATTCCCGACGCCAGGAAGATCGGGCGCACGGCCACCCGGAACCAGCAGCGCCACGAAAGACCGACGTGTGGAGGACGGCCGATCGACGCCCGTTGTGCTATCACTGCGGTGAAGCCGGCCACATTTACCGCCGATGCCCCTACAGACAACTGGGGCTGCGCGGGTTCCACCCGAACGACCCGCGCCCAAGGTACGACGAGCGCCCTCGCGACATCGAGGAGTACCTCCGACGCTCGCCCTCCCCAATGTCGTCTCTCCGCCGTGAAGCCCGCTCCCCATCGCCACGACGTTCAGCGTCCCCAGCGCCACGACCCCGCCGAGAGAGCCTGTCTCCCCTGCGTCGCCGGGAAAACTAAGTGCGGCAACGCCTGGAGGTGGCGTTGCCGAAGACGACCGAAGTAAAGAGCCTCCAAGAACGACGGAGCGCTCCCACTCTCCCGACGCTACGCATCGCAACGACGCCCCTGAAACGGTGTCCAACAACCTAAACGTCGTCATCGACGGCGTCGACGCATCAGCACTCGTGGACACCGGAGCAGACTACTCAGTCTTGAGTGGGAGGCTCTCCCGCCGCCTTCGAAAAGTCATGACGCCGTGGGACGGACCCCAAATACGAACCGCCGGAGGACACCTCATTACACCAGTCGGGAGATGCACTGCTCGCGTCGAGATCCACGGTGAGACGTGCCCTGTGAAGTTCGTCGTTCTGCAAGACTGTGCGAGGGATGTTATCCTCGGAATGGACTTTCTTTGCGAGTATGGCGCCGTCATCGACCTCGGAGCAAACCGGTTGACACTACGAAAACCTGTTTCACCACCGGAGGAACCCAAAGCGACATCATCCGCGGTCCGAGTTCTCGCAAGTCACGTGAACTTACCGCCGCGGTCGAGTGTTTTCGTGCCCGTCGGGATCACCGAAGCTTTCTGCGGCGAAGTTCTGCTCGAGGGAAGCCTCCAGTTGCTCCTAGGAAGAGGAATAGGCGTCGCAAGAGGAGTAGCGGAACTTCAGGATGGCCGCACTGTGGTACTCGTGACGAACTTTCGGAATGAAACGCAACACCTCACGAAAGGTGCAGCCGTTGGCCACGTCGAGGACCTCCAAAACTCCGCCAAAATCGCCGCCATTACTGACGAACCCTCGACACCTCAGCAAGACAGTACGTCGCCTGCGCAGCTCGACATCGACCCTAAGCTTCCGGGCCCGAAACGACGGCAGCTGATTAACCTCCTCGCCGAATACCGCGACTGCTTTGCTACGTCGTCGAAGGTGCGCCAAACAGCCATTGCGAAGCACCGCATCGTTACCGAGGACGACGCGCGCCCTGTGCATCGATCACCGTACAGAGTCTCCATTAAAGAAAGGAGGTGATCCAGGAGCAAGTTCAAGAGATGCTGAACGACGACATAATCCAGCCATCAAGCAGTCCGTGGGCCTCTCCAGTCGTACTGGTTAAGAAGAAGGACGGAACGCTTAGGTTCTGCGTGGACTACCGACAGCTGAACGCGGTGACGAAGAAAGACGTCTATCCACTCCCCCGCATTGACGACACTTTGGACCGGCTGCGCCACTCTCGATACTTTTCATCGATGGACCTGAAGAGCGGCTACTGGCAGATCGAAGTCGACGAAAGGGACCGAGAGAAGACAGCTTTCGTCACGCCGGATGGACTGTACGAGTTCAAGGTTATGCCCTTCGGACTGTGCACGGCGCCAGCAACTTTCCAGCGTGTCATGGACACCGTACTGGCAGGACTGAAGTGGCAGAGCTGTCTCGTCTACCTCGACGACGTCGTAGTGTTTTCCGGCGACTTCGACGAGCACTTGCGACGACTCCGAGCTGTTCTCCAGGCCATACAGACCGCCGGACTCACCCTGAAGCCGTCAAAGTGTCGGTTCGCCTATGACGAACTGAAATTCCTCGGTCACGTGGTTAGTAACGAAGGCGTTCGCCCCGACCCAGAGAAGACTCGCGCCGTCGCAGCATTTCCAGCGCCGAGAGACAAGAAGGCCGTGCGAAGGTTCCTTGGATTATGTGCCTACTATCGCCGCTTCGTTCGAGATTTCGCAAGGATTTCCGCACCGCTCACAAACCTCACGAAGGACGCCGAGAAGTTCGAATGGGCCGAGGAGCAGCAGCAGGCATTCGACGAGCTGAAGCGACGACTGCAAACTCCTCCTGTTCTTGGACATTTCGATCAGGATGCGGAAACCGAAATTCACACGGACGCCAGTAACGCTGGACTTGGCGCGGTACTGGTGCAAGTGCAACAAGGCACCGAGCGAGTTATCGCCTACGCAAGTCGGACACTGTCCAAAGCGGAGAAAAATTACTCCACGACTGAAAAAGAATGCCTTGCGGTCGTCTGGGCAATCACGAAGTTTCGTCCGTACTTGTACGGGAGCCCGTTCCGTGTAGTCACGGACCACCACTCGCTCTGCTGGCTTGCGAACCTCAAGGACCCGTCAGGACGACTCGCTCGATGGAGTCTCCGACTACAGGAGTTCAACATGACTGTGGTCTACAAGTCAGGCCGCAAGCACAGCGACGCCGATTGCCTGTCCAGAGCCCCTGTCGAGACATCCTCCGGTAGCAGCGACGACGATGACGACGAGTGCTTCCTTGGGGCGGTCAACACCGACGACATGGCGCGACGTCAAAGAGACGATCCTGAGTTGCGCGCCTTAATCGAGCACCTCGAAGGACGAGGGGGTACTATCCCCCGTGTCTTCTTGAGAGCCCTGCCGACCTTCGTCCTCCGACAAGGTGTGCTTTACAAGGAGAACTTCGGAGACAACAGCTCGCCATGGCTGCTGGTAATCCCTGCCGACCTTAGAGAGGAGATCTTCCAAGCCTGTCACGACGACCCAACGGCTGGGCACCTCGGCTACAGCAGGACGCTCGCCAGGATTCGAGAAAAATACTACTGGCCAAGGCTACCGAAGACCGTTCACCTCTACACTCGATCATGCCACGAGTGTCAGCGACGCAAGAAACCGCCGACGAAGCCATCAGGACATCTGCATCCGATTGCTCCCCTGTCTACGCCGTTCCAGCAGATCGGAATGGATTTACTTGGCCCTTTCCCGCCGTCAACGTCGGGAAACCGCTGGATAATCGTCGCCACAGATTATCTCACACGGTACGCCGAGACGAAAGCCCTTCCATCAGGTACGGCTGTGGAAGTCGCCAAGTTTTTCATCGAGTCCATTGTCCTCCGGCACGGCGCCCCCGAAGTCCTCATTACCGACCGTGGATCATCGTTCATGGCCCAGCTGACGCAAGAGATCCTTCGTCTCAGTGGCACCGGCCACCGTCGAACCACTGCGTACCATCCGCAGACAAATGGACTAACAGAACGGCTGAACAAAACCATCGCCGACATGATCTCAATGTATGTCGACGTAGAGCACAAGACTTGGGACGAGGTGTTACCCTACGTCACATTTGCTTACAACACGGCGGTGCAAGAGACCACAGGAGTAACACCGTTTCAGCTGGTGCATGGCAGGAAAGTGTCGACCATGCTCGACGCAATGCTACCCCACGAGCCAGCTGACGATGGGATACCCGACGCCCAGGTGGTTGCTCAACGAGCCGAAGAAGTTCGCCAGCTCGCCCGACTCCGAATTCAAGATCAACAACGTGTCGACGCTACCCGGTACAACCTTCGCCGGATCGACGTTCGCTTCAAGCCCGGAGACCGTGTGTGGGTTTGGACCCCAATACGACGACGCGGTCTGAGCGAGAAACTCCTGAAGCGCTACTTCGGACCCTACAAAGTGCTTCGCCGACTCGGCGATCTGAACTACGAGGTGATGCCCGACGGAACACGCACTTCATCACGCCGCCCTCCACGACCGGAAGTCGTCCACGTCGTGCGCCTCAAGCCGTACTACGCGCGATAAGACTGTGAACCGTGATCTCGTGCAACACTTGATAGGATTGTGTTTTGCCAGCCTCCGTATTTTCCCATTCTTATGGTTGTCCTGCTCTGTTTTGTTGCCTTTCGCGTGGCATCGAGACGATGCCTTTTTAAAGGGGGAGTAATGCCACGCGCGTCAGCGAGCAAGTGCGTGCGTGGCCGAGTGGTTACCGCGCTTGACTTTCGTGCGGAGGCCCAGTGTTCGATTCCTGGGAGTTCCGCGGATTTTATTTATGCTTTCAGTTTATGTTCTGGTGAATTCGAGAACATTGTTGTTATTCTAGGCCGAATGTTCTACGCGTAACCTTCCACGCCGATTATTCCAGAAGCCCACGCGTGTACATAAGGGGCTCCGCGTGGCGAGCCGCAGTCAGTTTCGCCTCAGCGTTCGATCCTGCTGCTTCGCCGCTTTCGACGCCCGCGACGCTCTCTTGTTATCTTTCTTTTCCCTTTTATTTTTGGGCACAAGTTCGCCCCATTAAACGTTCAGTTTACTCAGTCATACGCCGCCTCATCACTTGTCATTCGTGTCAATATGTATGGTCGCCGATAATATCGTACCGGCGCAGGCTGCATATTTTTAACTGGCGACAACTAAGCCCACGTCGGCGACCGATATCGGATAGCGGGTGACAACTAGCTTGTACCGGCCACCGGTATAACTTTAAGGGTGGCCGGTACGTGTATATTCGAGACCGGTGTGGACATGTGTAAACTGATCTAAGTTTGTACTGAAGTTTTATGTAGGGTTAAGGCGGAGTTAACTTTTCATCTGACATCCACCGTCTTTTGACATATTTTTTCACACACACTAGATGTTACGCTGCATGGGGAAGCCGGGAAAGCTTACATGCCAATGAGCGCAAAATTTTGTTATACAAAGAAATGGGCATTTTATTCCCATTTATCAAATCATTCAATATTGCTAGGAATTGGGGAAGTGTGTATCTTAACCTCATAATTGTTTGTTTTCAGAAATTACAGTTGGGGCCCCTTGGGAAACATGGATTCCCAAGCTCTAAGAGCTGTTTACAAAGAACAATTTCTGCCTCGGCAGTATATGGATATGTATGGCTATTTCACAGGGAGGCTTCGACTTTCCATAAAGACCTTCATGATATACTTCGATCAGGTAAGTCATAATTTTCGTTGGGAATATGATTTTATTTATGTTCCAGAATCTAACCTCGCAAGCTTACCAAGAGTGGTACATTTAAATATGTTAGCTATTTTTTGTTTTAATTTATGCACGCTTGCGCTGCATGTAGACGTCAAGTTGGCAAAGAGCTTTTGCCTTGTCGTCACCGGTGGCTCTTGGCGTGCTGCGACCGCGCCGCAACGTTGAAAGAGAGCGTGGTCCATTTTTTTTTCGCGACGGCGGGGCGCCAAGGCGAGAGGTTCACAAGACGGCGGGTTTGTGAAGTTAAATACCGTCATCGCGTTTGTCGCTCAATTTTCGGCGCATGCTCTTCGAACAACGCGCGGCGGTGAGCTATAAGGACTTCCTGGAGCGGAAGCCGCTTATATCACGGAATGTTTGGATACGAAGCATGATTTTAGTTTGGTGTGCACAGCAGAGAGGACATATCTAAGTAAATGGCGAAGGTACGTAGCGAACGCGCTAACTGGCGTCGTGCTTTCTACCCCAACCAAGATGGCGGTGCGGAACCACGTATATGTATCTCGCGTGGCCATCTTGATGTAGCCAAGCCGACTTTGGTTGAAGAGCACCGACGCCACTCCAGCAATTCTTTACTTATCCTCCTTGCGGCTAATCACACTGACGGATTGTAGTGAACGTGGCATGTCTGACGTTGACCACTAAGTGACGACGCTATGAAATTGTAGGACCACAAATAAGCCATTTGCTGAGTCAAATGTTGTACGTACTGCCAGAAGTCCTCTAAGTGTTAACAGTGCACTTGTGTCTTTGGCGAACCATGTTCGAACAAGTGAGTTGCCGATATTTATTGATATTCTTGTCTGTGTAGCATTATATTTCCATTAAGGCCACCTACTTTTCCCGAAACCCAAAAAGTAGCAGTACACACTGACTTAAACATCAGTTCAGATTCTCATCTGCAACATTAACCAGCATCATGTAATTTAGTAAAAAAAACGATTTGTGAGGACGCTGATCTTTGTTATGTCATTACCGGCCACAAGATTTAAACAACTGTTAACAGACTTTAGTGGCAATCGCATTTCTTTTGCTTGGCCGCACCTATAGTCGAGAGTTCCTTGAGCTAATTTTTGCTCTATCGTGATATGTGAGACAGACAAATGTGAGTTATTGCTTGCAAACCCAATAGAGAACGTTCATGAACCATTACGATTGAAAACTCGGGCAGGAATGTTTTCAAGTTCGCAGACGGACACCGGTGTCTCTTGGCGGAAGAATGTAACGATACATGCCGGAAAGGAAGACATTGTACATTACGCTATACAGGAGAACACGAAAACTCGGCCTCGCATGCCGGGGCATGCTTTGAGCCAGAAGGCTGTCATCTGCTGTCAGTGTCAAATGCCCCCCCCCCCCTTTAAACTCCATGGAGAAATCTTCCCCTTCTTTCCTTGCTTAAATTATTAAGGCGGCAGTAGACGGCTGAGAGGAGTGAAAATAATACGCTCCTGTACGTTCCAAAAGAAAACAAAAATTGTCTTCATATGTGTCAATTTATAAAGTTCTACCCGAAAAACCATTTATGAAGTCTCTTCCAGCTCCTTTTTCTTCGGGCACAAAAAGAAGGCCACTTAAGTGCACATTGCGAAGGATTTGTTAATACATAGTGATAATTGAGGGTTTTATGGCGCTAAATAAAACTTTGTTCCAAAGTGCGCCAAACTAGGTTATACATTTTATTCTTAAGTATGTCCTGACTTGACAGATATGTGTGACATTAGATCTGGTGTAAAATGCCAGTGCTAGAAATAAAACTATATACACGACTGCAAAGAAATTAAACAAAGCGTGGAATATTTTTAAGCGATATTCTACACAGATCAACCCAATTAATTTAAAAAAAATGACAGCACAGGCGAAGTATATTCGAAAACACGCTAAACGGCAAAGCGTTGGAGATTATGCCTACTTTATCTATAGCAGTGCACCTATGAAAGAAGTTTGGGACCGAACGCATAATTTCGATGGTCCTTAACGGGAATTTCTTGTCCCACTCTTAAGTTGAAATGGAATATGCCCTACGAACCCGGAAGAACAGGCAGACATGGTGAGCACTTCCATTTTGTATCGAGTTCTGAACATTATACTCAAAATTTCCAGCGATTCAAGTTACAGGCAGAATAAAAGATTGTGACCTCATTCGTTGCTGTGAGAGAACCATATAATGTTCCATTCATGCTACATGAACTTCGGATGGCATTTCTTTCATTCATTCAGTCTGCCCCTGAACCAGATGGGATTTAGTATAAATTGCTTGAGCATCTTCATCCAATCACCTGGGAACTTATCTTGAATTTTTTTAATCGATCTTGACTCGAGGGTTACTTTCCATCCTTTTGGAAGGTTGCTAGCATTGTACCAGTGCTGAAGCTAGGCAAGGAACCCCCTTGTTTCTCTAGCTTTAGACCCATAGCTTTAACTAGCTGTATTTCGAAGACTGTGAATTGGATAGTTAATAAGATTCTTGTCGTTTATTTGGAGAGAAACAACCTACCCGATAAGTACAAGTGGGGTCTTCTTTCAGCTCGGTCCACAGTCCATCATCTTGTTTGTTTTGAGACTGATGTGCGGGAGGCATTTTCAACCAGCAACAATGTCTTGCTCTATTTTTTTTTTAATTTGGAGACGGCTTATGACGCGGTCTGGCGTTTTGGCATATTGCAAGACTTGTTCAGTTTAGGTGTTCGAGGTCGCACTTTGGCTGCCATCCAAAGTTACTTGGAGCACCATACTTTTTGTTTGAAGAGAGGGACAACACTTTTCTGAGTTCAGATAGGAAAATGAAGTCCCCCAGGGAGGTGTGCTCACTGTCACTCTTTTCATTGTTATATTAGATTCAATTGCTCGTGTGATACCGCCTTTAGTACAATATTCTATATATGTGGACGACCTGCAGATCTCCGTCTCGTCCTGTACCTTGTCGATTTGTGAACGTCGGGTTCAAATCACGTTATATTGCTTAATAAATGGGGTTGATGCAAACAATTTAAGATTTTCGCCCCCCCCCCCAAAAAAAAAACAAAAAAAAAAAAACAAGACGTGATTGTCTTTCTCGTTGGCGTGGCATTCGCCAGGATCCGTCTTTGAGTATGTGTGGTCCTCCAATTTCCATAAAAAGGTAACACAAGTTCTTGGATCTCATACTTGATTCAAAATTGACTTTCATTCCAGATATTAAGAGTCTTAAACTGAAATGTATTAAATCTCTCAACATTCGGGAGGTTTTGTCCCATGTGTCATGGGGATCGGAGCGACTGTGTCTATTACGCATATATCGCTTTTTCGTTCGTGCCCGGCTTGACTATGGTTGCATAGTGTATGGTTCTGCCTAGGCGTCGGCTTTGAAGGTGTTGGACGCCGTTTATTATCAGGGGTTGTATGTAGAAGCTAATGAACCATTCTTGTAGCATAGACCATTCGCACTGGGTTTTATGTACTCTATTAAAGTTCGCTCGGTTTATGAGCACCCTGCTCGAGATAATATATAAAAAAAACATTAGGTTCCAGAGAACATTTAAAAACAACCCCTTTATAGTTCTTTCTTTTTAAATTAGGAATTGTAGTTCAGCAGAGTCTGTTGGGATGGATGCAAAAGCTCCAGTAGTCCAACACCCTCCACGTGTTGCCCCATGGGACTACGAAACTATTTACTGCGATTTTACACTTACGAAATATAGTAAAAAAATGTACCAAAGAAAGTCATGAAGCCTGCAGTTTTGGAACTCCAATGTAAATATTAAGAGTATGCAATTTTCTATACGGACGGGACAAAAACGAATCCACTGTAGGCTGCACTATGTTTGGACCATGCGTTAAGCGAGTAAGTAGGATCAACTTAATCACCACCGTACTCACGGCAGAGCACTATAGTCTGCTATTGGCGGTCAACTACATAAACAAAAAAGGTTTCCTCGCTCAGTAGTATACACTGACTCTATGAGTTCCTTGAAAACTATCATATTGCTAAAACTTGTCACAAAGGCTCTTGTTTCTGAATTGCAGACCAATATTAGTTTAGCCACAAACAGCGAATATCACATACTTTTATGCTAGGCGCCTAGTCATGGCTGATTGTGCTGCAACTTCTGATAACGAGATACAAGCAGACTTGCCTAAAACACCTTATAAAAACTATCACAAGTATTTTAAGTAGCGCATTTGAATAAAGTGGCAACTTTGGTGAAATACTGAAACGCACAACAAATTACATGCACTAAAACCCTACATCACTTAATGGAAGAGTCCCCGACATCGTGAGCGCTTCTACAAAGTGGTCCTGTGCCGGTTACGAATTGGCCATACGCGTGTCACACATGAGCACCTCTTGAGTGGGGCAAGTGCTCCAGTGTGTGAAGACTGTAACAGAACCTTCAAACATTAAGCACACCCCAACTGAATGTCCCAAAGATGATTCATACCGTCACAAACACGTTTCACAACTACTGGGTGATTCAGGGAGGCCAGGCTCTTTAAATCGACCGCAAAATTCGGTTTCTTAACCTATCGCGCTACGACTTCGTGCAGCGTTGCCCACAGATGGTGCATTTATTTTGTAAAATTTGCAAACAGCGAAATTACCTGAGGAAAAAGTTAAGAAGGAAAAAGGCTTAGGTCCTATGGAAACGCAGCGACGCCACCGGTCTTCAAACAACACCGAGCCGTTTCGCACGGGAGACAAGAGATGGCGCAACTAACGCCACCAACGCAGAGGCTCTGCGCCAACGAACGAGCATACGGCGCCGAGAGCCAGCGTCTTTAGCAGACGATCTTTTCGACACAAAAGTAGCGCGCGTTCCGCAGTTGGCGACAGTCGCAGAAACAAAAACAGGCGCGGTAACAAGGAACTGCAGCTCCTTGTCTGCTAAAGACGCCGGCTCTCGGCGTCGTATGCTCGTTCGTTGGTGGCAGTTGGCGTCGCGACCGCTTGCGCCATCTCTTGTCTCCCGTGCGAAACGGCGCCGTGTTATTTCAAGACCGGTGGCGTCGCTGAGTTTCCACAGGAGCTAAGCCGTTTTCTTTCTTTACTTTTTCCTCAGGTAAGTTCGCTCTTTGCAAATTTTACAAAAATAAATGCACCATCTGTGGGCAACGCTGCACAAAATCGTAGCGCGATAGGTTAAGAAACCGAATTTTGCGGTCGATTTAAAGAGCCTGGCTCTCCTTGAATCACCCGGTATATACAAAATAGGTCCACTGCACCTTGCCCTGCTTCTAGGTGATGAACCGCTCTTTTCACATGATTGCATATTTAAGTTTCCCCGCTGGCGTTACACATAAATCCCACCATATTTTTTTCTTTGTTACGTTTTGCTACAGACACAGGTCCAGATGCAAGGTTGAAGTGCGGTTCAACTTGTAGGAAAACAAAAATGTGTCATGAAATATGTAAATGTCCAATCGAGAATGCTTAGGGATGAGGCCTGCAAGATGTTAACGAGCATCGGCAACTGAGGCTGCCTTTAAGCTCGCGCCCTCTTCATGAATACAGTGGCTTGAAATTCCATGGCTTGCTTTATTAAACCTGTTGAGCCATCCTCTCGAGTATTTGAAGTGCTGAATTCCTGCTTGAAGTCGCACAAATAATGAATATCGAAATCAGGGTGTCGAACCGGAACCGAACCGAACCGAAAACCGGAACCGAACCGGTATTTTTTCCGGAACTGAACCCGAACCCGAACCGTTATATTGTTATCGCGATTAACCCGAACCGGAACTGAACCGGAAAAAAATAACGGTTACCGGCTCATGTCAAAACGGTTCGGCCACGCGCTGTTGACAATGAATGTGCTATCAATGCCATTTGTTTTTTAAGTGCCGTCAACTGACACACACCTCGCTTACATATTTTTCTTCTCCACTCAGTCTTAGGAATATAAAAGCTGCATCCATGAATCTTGACAAACGCTGCATCCATGAATCTTGACATAGGAACCAGTATTGCCGCTGGTCGCGGCTTGCACGGAAAAAAGAGAATTGAAAGGCTGTGCAAAAAAAAAATCGCGTCACGGGATTTTATTTTTTTACAATCTCGTAAATCCTAAATGCTGCTGTGTGCTCATTTCATAACACGTTTCTAGAACGCGCGAGTTCTTGAAGCTTGCTTCCATCGGAATGAGAAAAGAAAAGGCTGTGGAGTTTGATAATGTTTGAGGGAGAGAAAGAAATTTTATTTACAGTTGAAATGAGCATTCATGAATTATATCTACTCTTCGCTGCCCCAACCACCGGTCAGAGTATATCGAGCTATGAAGTGTCAAGATTTACATGCCGTATTTTTTCGTACCGGAAACTCGATAAATGCGGGGAAAAAAACAGGGATACAAACCCTAGTCGCTCACGGAGAAGCGAAGCTGCGCGCACTTTCGAATTTGACAAAGGATCTGCCGAGCTTCTGTTGCTTCCGTCGCCTGCCCAGCGTAGTCATGGGACTCAAGCGGGCGCGTGCGCTCAAACCAACGCTCAGCAGACGCTGGAGTTAGCGCCCGTGACAGACAGCCCTGTCATCAGACAGTCGTTGTTTGCCGCTTGCATTGGCTACAGGCTTTTATAAACGTTATGCACTACTAGTTTCGACGATGTATCCCGTTTCGTATGTGCTGATTTCAGATGTTTTATTTGTAATTTATTTTGATGTTGCAATTTGTCATTTATAATTTCCGAACCGGTTCACGAACCGGTTCAGCGCCCCGAACCGGTTCGCGAACCGGTTCGCGGATCGAATTAATCGAACCGGAACTGAACCGGAACAAAATAAATTTACCTGAACCTGAACCGTCACCGAACCCGTATTTTTTTCGGTTCGACACACTGATCGAAATTAAGTCAAGTGAAAGGTACCGGTGGTTTACTCTTGATACTGAAAACCATAAGAACGCCTACTATGAAAATTACAAAAACAAGAAGTTTTAGAGGAACAGCTCGGATATAAAAAAGCCTTATAACACCGTGTTTAAGAAAGGAGAAAACAGAATTATAAGCTTACCCAGTGTGGTGCCAATTGTACCTCCTTGTCTTGTAGCATATTGTCGCTCACAGCATCACCCATATAAGACATTTTCAAGAACAAGACATCTACGGCTTCTTCCAGTTGTTCGAAATTCGGTGCTCGTTGACGGCAAAGGCTTGAGTAGGATGTTGCCAGGCTCATCCACTTGTCGGAGCCTTTCATAATTGTATGACCATTCGCGAGATGAATGGTAATGCTTTTCTGGCTCCACTCTCAGAAACTGCCAGATGCGGAAGGTGTCACACTTTTGATTTCGCAAATTATGTTTTTAGTTGAGCAGAAAGCTCCGTTTGTTTACGTTTGACGCATGCCATGATCTCTGACCGCTTCCGCTTCTCACCTGACATCATCTATTCGTCTTGCTTTGCCTTGCTCCTATCTCTCGCCTGTCCTCTCGACTTGCCTCTCAGCTTCGCCAAGCTTGTTCATATTTGATTCTTCTATGTAATTCGAGTGCAGCAGCCTTTCTCGCCCTCGCGGATTTCAACGCCACCCGTCTTCACGCTGGCCACTCTAGGTCGCCGCCGGTCTTCCCACCACACCTCTCGCGAACACGATAGTCCGAAGTGCGGCTTTCCATTTCAACGAGAACAGAGATGTATACCGAAATATCGATCCTCCCAAATTTCATACATAGTGCGCGGTGTTCATATTAGTGGGGTGTATGTTAACGAGACATGACTGTAGAGAAACCACCCAATGAAATGCAAAGGTTCCTAAAGGTTAGCACTTGAGTGCCTCGACTTAAGAGTGGATTCAACTGCTTCACATGGGTGACGTGTATTATGAGCCGGGTGTGCGTTATATGGCGCGAGGAGATACAAAACGCATCAAGCGTTTTAAACGCTCTAAGCGTCTCCGCCTCTCCACCAGCTATTTTTGACGCTACGCGACAACAAACACCTTCAAAGCCACAAGGAGGAAATTTCGCCGTCACGCAAAGAAATTTCAAGCGGGCTAAAATTTGAACACTGGTGTTCTGCAAGCGTTCAATTGGGACTCTCTTTTCTTAATACTGGAGCTTAAATCCCCGTCGGGCGTTGATGCAGCGCACGTGTTCAAACTGTGCTCCCGTGTTTGTCTTGTTTAGGTGACAGCGAAAATTTAGCACTTCAGCTTTACTGTCTATGAAGACACTGCAACAACGTAAGCATGCCCAGGTACTATGGGCCGATATCGGGAGGGGGGGCGGACAGCTTTACCCTAAGGCCCTTTAGGTACAGTATTTCTTAATAAAATATCGATTTACACCAACTCTTTTCAGGAAGACATTATTAGCTTTTATGACAAACATTAGGTCAAAAAACATATCTGGCCAAAGTTGCGCCCATAACGTCATCTCCCTGTAGATCCTCCCCCACCCCTCCCAGCCACCACGCAGCGCCCCCCTCCGGACTGTGACCCAATAAACTGCACCTGCCAGGTCGAACGAAGCTCCACATTAGATAACGTTAGCAGGAGCCGCAAGAGGTGAAGTCCACTGAATTACAAACGGTCTGCATGATTTCACTTGCGCCCTTTCCAAATCTAGACTCTACAGTCTTCAGTCAGCATTAACGATATACCCCTGTCGGGCGAACCGCCCACTTATTCCCAATTCACACGGCCTTCATTAAGATAGCTTTAACATGGATCCCTCTTCGACTTTCATTTTGTATTTGGCGATGAATCTTGTATGTCACATGGTTTATGACAATTAATTGAGAGAACGAACGACGGCGTGTATCTTAACTGTGATGCTTTTTACCATTTTGGCAGAGATCCTTTGCCTGAATTTATTGTTGATGAAGCACTATGAAAAGCTGCTCGGTTTTCTTTAGATCTGGCTCAGGGTGAGACTCTGTTGGATGTGGGCAGTGGCCCGATGCTCTTGGCCGCGCTCTTGGCCTCCGGTCGATTCAAACACATCGTGCTAAGTGACCTACTTGAAGTCAACAGGCTTGAACTCAACAAGTGGCTTGACAAGAGTGAAGATGCCATTGACTGGACCTACCGCGCTGAGCAGATTGCTGCCTTGAAGGCTACAGGTATGTAGCAGTGTACAAGTAATTGCCACAGTAGTGTATCTTAATCAATTCCTGTTTATTGAATTCCCTCCCATCTTGTCGTTACCTTTGATTATCGCTAAACGTCCCTTAATCCCCCGAATTTGAGTACTTATGCCACTGGGACAATACGGAAGACCATTCATATTGGCAGGATTTCCATCTTTCAATTAGAGCTTGGCTTCATATGAAAGTAAACAGGTTTATACCGGTAACAGTTTAGCCATTCTGGTCACAGGTTTGTCAAGCGGGCCACCCCGTGGAGCCATCACGGTCGCCCGCTTGAGCAATCCCGGTCATCCATTTGGGCAAATGGGCCACTCGTTTAAGCAAAATGGGTCACTTGTTGGGTCAATTGGGTCACTTGTTTGGGCAAACGACTGACTCGTTTGAGCAAGCGTGTAGCCCATTTGTTCAAACGGGTAGCCATTTTGCACAAGCGGGAGACCGGTGACCGTCAAACTGCACCGGTTTAATCAAACGGCTCCCCCGTTAGCGGTGAGCCCGTTTCATGCTGAAGTACAGAGCGGCTGCAGGGGCACGCCTGTTTTGCCCGCATGCAGTCTCGAGAGAGCTGTTTTGAATGTCAGTGAACATGTCATCAGTGTAGGCTAAGCAACGACGTAGCGATTGCGAAGCCGGAGCCGACTGCGACGCGATTTGGCCGACCGCGCTCGCTCTGCTGAAATGTAAGTGTGAGATTCTGTAGCACTGTTAGCTTGCTGAAAATGCCAGACGTTGCTTTGTCGTCGCAAATACTTTGCCCTTCCAACGCCTGCCAAGCCGTTCCAGCGCTCGGCGAACCCAACGAAGCGCCTTTCATCAGCTTTCGCGCAGCATCGCAACCTTCTGTCTGATAGCTTTGGCAGTTCATCTTCTCGGGGGTTCATGTTCGCGGTGGTTCATAAAATACTCGCATTCATGTCGTGACGATGAACCGCAGGCGCTCGGCAGACTGCCAACAGGAAACAGAAAGTTTGCGATGCTGCGCGGGACGTGCGCCAAGACTCGAACGGCAGCACAGGCGTTTGCTTTTATAACGACAAAGCAGCCTCTTCCAACATCAGCAAGCTAACGATGCTCGAAAGTCTCACGCTCAAATTTCAGCAGAGCGATCGCAGTCAGCCTGACCTAGGCGCAGTCAGCCAGACCTAGGCGCAGTCAGCTCTCGTGTCGCGATTCCTACGTGGTTGCTCTATATACACTGACGACATCTGCTCTGACATTCGAAACAGCTCTTTCGAGACTGCATGCGTGTAAAATAGTTGTCTTTAGCGCGATATAGTTCCGTGACCACGTGTCAAACGTAGTACTCGCATTGACAGGGGCGTCAGCAGTAGCGTTATGTCCGTCAACGCGCGCGTCGATAACGATTAAATATATATTAAAACACTTTTAACACCCGAAACAAATGTATAAATACTTAATCGGGAGTTGCGCACCACCTTAGGGACGTCCGGTTACCTCACTGCTCTGCGAATTCCTTAAATAAGCAAGCGCTGTTGCGGATATTTTTCTTTATGTTCTGAGATAATAAAGTCGCTATCGCTTTTTCGAGCCCAAAACCCCATCATGTTTGTCACTGTGGTGTTAAATTCGTGTATTTTGATTTCCCTTTTTGGGAATCTTTGCGTCTTTGTGGCATTTACGATCACATGGTTTAAGAAATGGTACAGTTTTTGTTACATGTACACAACCCTCGGGAAAAAAAAGTTCGATTAGCGAGCTGCGTAATATACGGCACAGCTTATTTCTCGGCGATATGTTTTCTTAATTTGTAACTTCAGTTTATTTGAAGACATCGTGCGCAGAGAGAAGACGCGGTTAACTCTGAATTTCAATTTAGAGTATGGGTTGTAGAGCGTAAAACACAGGATCTTCATACTTCGCGTTTTTGGTTAACATTTGGACTGGGCTGCTTATTAGGAACTCTAAAGACTAGCCTTCGTGCACCTGTCCCCTTAACTCGGTATTGACAGCAGAGTAGACGGTATTCTAAGCGAATTGTGTTTCCGGTTACGGTCAAGTGACTATTGTCTCCAAGCGGGTGATAAGGCAGAGCACGGGACCCGCCTGAAGGCCAATACTTGCTAGGCCACTCACATGGCATCAAGTGCACTCTCAACATTGACACAAACTCACGAAAGGATCCAGCTGGGGAGGAGGAGGCAGACGGATTGCTGGAGCGAGGGCGATGCTTCGTCCTCTCCTTTTCAGCAATCCATCTACTCCTCATTCCCAGCCTTCCTTCCTCTCCCCTCAGCACTTCGCTGCGGCCTGCGAAGTTGTGAATATTCTGTGTTGAATGTGGCACACACATCATAGGTTTCTTGTAATTCGTGAAATCGATTGCTTTCCTGAGTTACCTGGGTTTCTCATGCATGTCGCATATAGAAGAGCACGCTGGACGAGCTGAATCGAAGTGTGGCTATAAACCAAACTAATAGAATGTAGCGTAAATGGCTCTGCAATATTCGATATTTAAAAAAAATATAGGAAGACCACCATAAAAAACATCTGTGAAAATTTAAAATGAGTATAGTATCAAAAATTGCTTATATGGTAATAAAAATCAACTGCCGCAGCATACACGGCGAACAGAAGTGTTTTTGTGACAGAACTGAGACAAAAACACAAGGACAAGAATGCCTGCGCCAAAGTCAACCTACAAAGCACTTTCTTTGACAAGTCACTACACGTTTAGCGTGCATATAATTTTTTTAAGTGCTTCAAAACAATTGAAAATAAATGATGACATTATCAGTGGACGTCAAAAACATCAGCATAGAGTACCACAGTTTTATACTCTGTTCAACGCTAAGCTTACAAGGTGGCAGAAGCTATGTGCTCTGAGATCCAGCCAGCCGTCGATCATAAAAGTGGTGACAATGCTGAATGCACATACTCATGTGCATGAAAGCAGGGTCAGGTAAAGAAAAAAATGAGAGATGTTTAAAGATTTCTGCAATGCGAAATTAGAACGCAGCTCTTCAGGACAAAGAGGGAGGGTACGGAGGGGAGGGTATGCCCTCCTACTCCTCCTCCTCAGTACTCTCTCCGCCTCTTCTCCCTCCTCCTCTTCTCCTCTTCCTTCTCTCCTATTCCTACTCCTCCTTTCCTTTTCCTTCTCCTCCGTACCCTCCCTCCTCCTCCTGCGTACACTCCCATCCTCCTCTTCCATAACCTCCCGTCCTCCCACAGTTCCCCCGCTAAATTTAGCTAGAAATTGACACCACGTAACCTCAACACCAATTAAGTTTCCCCGCTAAATATAGCGGGGAAAATGGCGTCACAGGACTTGGTGTCACGTCACCTATGAACAAATTCAGTCTCTCCGTTAGACTTAGCGGGAAAACTGACGTCACGTGACCTCAACACCCATTCACTTCCCCGCCAAATTTGGCAGGAAATTGGGAAACTGAATTGGTTTTGAGGTCACGTGACGTCAATTTTTCCGCTAAATCTAGCGGAGACACTGAATTTGTACGCTAGATGTAACGGAAAAGCTGAATTTCTCCGCTAAATTTTGCAGGGAATTCAATTGTTGTAGACGTCACGTTACGTCTATTTTCCCGCTGAATTTGACGTGGTTACGCCGACGCCGACGCCGCGAAACCCGGAAACGGGCGCCTAAGGGCTGCGCTCTAAAACGGTCGCAAAGAACACATTCACCTCGAGATCGAACAGTGTCACCACGGAGCGGCCAATTTCGGCAACACTACGAGTGTGGACACCGCCACACGTCGTTCGCTCTCGGCGCACGTTGAAGCATGGATCTTCGCAACGTTGGAGGCTTGTTTTCGGGTAAGCTGCGCTATTTACGTTGTGAAGGCTTGTTTCTTCGTAAAGATTGCATCGTTCCACGAGCGTGGAAATACTCGAAGCAAGGAATGTCAAGCCGGATACTTACATAATGTTGCTACTCTGGTTGGTGTTGTGATGCGGTCCTTTGTTTCAATTTCAGTGCCATTGCATACTATCGTGGAGTACATTGCCCACGGAAAGCGGTATATTTTCGAAAGCGAACAACTTGTGAATGCCGAGCACATTATTGAGTGCAGCGTCGTGGCCCCAGTGGCCACGTTGATGAGTGTACTCATGCGGAGTTACGTGCTGGAGTCGTCAGCTCTCAGCAAGGATATTCACGCTGTGGATCTGAAGCTCACGAACGGTGCCACGATTCATGAACTTTAGTGCACTTGCGCTGCGAGGTAACAATTATTTATAACTCCAACCGCCGGAAACGACTTTGAGAGAATCGCACGATTCGTCCTCCTGATCGGTTTAAACCTGCATACGTAATACCCTTTATTTCTTGTGATCCTAATTATGCGAATGTTATCATGAGCCCTATTTACCGCGTGCTTCCGACCGAACTTCAAGAAAATTCATCATGTGCGTCCGACGCACACTCAGACTCTGAGCGAGTCACTTCCGCTGCAGTCGATGCCTTCTTTATTGTGTCAAAGTGCAGGTGGATTCGTAGAACTAACAATTCTACAACGTTTCGAAAGTCCAATTCTCAGGCAGTAATAAATACGTGGCATTCGCTTCCTCTCTAAAACACCGCAGCAGGAGAACCCACATAAAGGACGATCACACTGCCCAGCATGCCAGAGACCATCAACGCGCACGCTTTACGCGTACTCTACCTTGGGCCACTCGTGACAATTACGTAAACAGTTTTTATTTTTTAACTTACCTCGGTTGCCATGCATCGTTTGTTTTGAAGCCTTCGGCGGTCAAATGTTTAGAGCAAACCATATCGTGACTCGAAGACTCCTTCTCAGATCTCAACTTCGAGAACCATTCTTCAGCGCGCCGGCCACTGGAGACCTGTCAAAACGGACCCCCATTTCGGTGCAAAAGTAATTGCACTGAGGCACTGAACAGTATCGGACTATTTTTCACAACGATACCGTACGGAGAAAAAAAAACGCGATTTTGTGCAGGTTCTTGGCTGCCACCGCAGATAGCCTATGGGGCAGTCATCTACCTTTCCCCACATTGCTGATGATGATAGCGCGACAGTAGCGCCACCTTTAGTTTGATCTCAAGGTGAATAGTTTCAACCAACCCGTAAGCTCTGCCCTTGGATGGAAATTATTAGCAAGAGACGAGGAACGGCTTCATCCATTGCAAGTGTACGCTGAAAAAAACGAAGTGTATTACAACTAAGGCTAAACTGCACATGTTCTCTCTTTTCCGACAAGTTCTGCAGAATATAGCCTCACAATTTTCCAGCAGAACAGGGAAGGTCTTGGTTTGCCTTCAATCACTGAGAAGAGTTGGCAGGGTTTTCGAGCCTACCTCGACAAATTAATTCTTTGCTTTGGCGCCAGTAATACAAAAAAATAAACTCTGCAAAACTCCGTAATAATATTATTTTCACAATTTTAGTTCAGATAAAAAGATTTGTAAAGTGCTCTTTCGAAACCCAGAAGACAAGAAAACAGAAATATCATGATTTATTAGTTGAAACAAAATCATATTTGCTCTCTCTGGGATAAAAAAGGAGACCCATCATGATGCCAGCCTTCCCCATGACCGGCGAATGGCGTATTCACACCAGGAGTGGAGCCGCTACCGCAAAGCAAATTCACAAGTTGGGGCACATTTATCTCCAACCGCGTCGTCGTTAGGCACTGGGAGCTCCCGCAAGGAGATCCCATTCGCTAGAGATGTGAATGCGCCATAATGTAGCATTATAGAGGATTCAGACCTCTAGTCATAAGATACATTGTTGCACCTGAAGCATAGGCAGGATTGTCCCACGAAGGCAGGGTTTGAAGGGTAGTAAGCAACATATCATTTGGCCTGTGAGCTTTAGGGCAGGACAGTCTTCTAAGATGTTGGGTATTGTGGAGCTCGTGCTGATGCATACTCTCCTTGCCCTGAAACTCATTTCCATTAAATAATTTACCATCTCTATATTCATAACCACTTTCTTTATTTCTCTTCTGATTAAGTTCATGGGCACGGCAATGCTATGCCAATTTTCAGTCGTGGGCGAGGCTGCTTCCATCTGCCAAAACTTTAAAGGGACACTCAAGTGGTTTTTGAGTTCGTGTTTTGATGATGACAGCTGAATTTAGACGCCCCAAGTATCCCTAAAAACCAAATAGTATAGTCATACGGTGATTATTTCTTTAATAAAATGTAATTGAAGGCCGCCAAAACTCGGATCCATCCGAAAACGAAACCACTCTCATTGGTCCTCGCACGCTTATCAAAAGTATCTCGGGCCAATGGCGTTGGACGACGTTCCGTCGCGCAGTGATCCCGAGGTAGCCGCATCGGCCGAACCTCTTTGTCATTCGAGCTTCGATCATGGCGGCGTTCTCTACGCTCGAGGACCTGATGCCGTTGGAGGTTGAAATTCTTCGGCGGACAGCCGACCTGGGGATGATTTCCTATGACGCCACTCCGACGTGCGATGTGGACGATAGCAGCGCTTCGGAGTCCTGTTCGGGTTCCGAGGACGATGAAACGCAGACCTTTTCGGGCGTTCTTCGATTTGCGGTTGGGTCAGGTCGTAAGCAAACCAACGTTTGACATCGCAGCGTTACCTCTGTTACGTGATGTCAAACGATGTCGCCACGTTGACTTCCGCCTCGGGAGGACGGGGGAAGGCTGGTTCAGACATGTGCAACGAGCGCGTACCTACGACTGCGTCCGTTGCAACCGGAGCGACCGGAACGACAGCTCTGCGCCGCGCGTACACACCTGAAATTAATACAAGCACAGCGGCCCCTCTAAAAGGGGACGCACTGCTACTCAATGCCGTAACAGAGTAGAGACAGACAGTTTTCTATAGCCTAAAGCTTTATTATTGATTTTTCTTGATAGGCTTGCAGGGTACAGTGGATGAAAAAAAGAAAATAAAAAGATGCCGTACGCCGTCTTGGACGATCACGACTCTATACACGACATTGCAATAGTACAAATATCGCCACACGCATTTTCTACGATTATAAAAGACAATGTAATCTTAGCAGCGATATAGCAACGTAGAAATATGATTTCGTGATCAGATAGACGTTGCGAGCGTTCAGGATTGCTAACACTAATAACTTTTCTCCGGTGATGAAAACGCGTGAAACTTCGCGTCCTTTATACGGTACGCGCCAGTAATACCTTGAACTTGAGCACACGCATGAAATGCGCCAAATAAGAAATCCGGGCGATGTTCGAGGACACAAATGCTTAGAAAGCACCACTGTAGTCGAAGTAAACAAACACGACGGCACGGGCGTTTCTGCTGTCTTGAGAGTGCCGCCACGGCATCGCCGCACGAGTAGGTGGGTCTTCCCTTCTAGTACGTGCTGGGTTATCATAACGACACACGACGAAAAGTCACAGTCAAGGATAGCGCTTTTACGCGGAACGATGAGCTTTCACCACGCCGTCCACGTCGATGATCAACACCGACGCCATGTGCGCGCAGATACGTGCGCTTCCGCGCATCCCGGGGAACGGGAAATTCACCCCGCGGAGGACGGCAAGGAGAAAACGTAGTCCCTTGTTTGTGAAACGATAATTGCAGTATCGCGTATTCTAAACTAGAACTATTTTACGTCTTGTGAAATTATCATGCACAACATATTTAAATAAACTGAAAATTGTTTCTTTAGCGAAACTTTACAAAGGCCGCCAAAATTTTCAAACATACGATAATTTCATTGGTCCTCGCAAGTACAGGAAAGAGTCCGCACGTATTTTATTCCTGCGTGATTAATAGGCGGTTCTGCCTTTTAAAACTGAAGATACTCATTCACTGACACTTCCTTAACGCCATCGCACCAAAAAGTAGCTTCCCCAAAAACCGCTTGAGTCTCCCTTTAAAGGAATTAAACAAACCCTGAACATAATAAAAACACCAAGATACAGGGCAAAAAAAAAGGACGGACAAACACAGAAGTCTCAACTACCACCAAATCGTTTGCGCCCTAACTTTCAGTTCATAAACCAACCCAGATCAATATGTCAGCCCTCCACATTTAGTGGAATGTTTTTTTCTACACCACAAGGCTTTCTCTAATGACATTCAAGAGACAGAGGAGACTAGAAACCCAAAATAAATAATATAAAGACCTAAATTTTCAGATTCACATAGCTCAAGACCTCCTAGGTAGCAAGGCCTTAATAGTGCTGAATTATGTCCATTCTCAATAGTAAGCATAAGGCACAAACTGGAAAGAAGTGCTGCATTAGCATTCAGCTGTCAACACGTGCTCTCACCAACTGAACACGACGTCTAGGCGGATTCTACCACATAGCACTTGTCTCTGTCCACTCTCTACCACTGCATGAAAACTGGTAGGGGTTAGAGGAAATGCAGCACTAAGATATTAGTATTTAGGAGGTGTTAGGCCAAGTAAAACTGGAATGTCCTTTATGTGGAGCTATAGAAATATTTTCTGCCGTGATGACAACTGTTGATGGCATCTGCAAATTTAATTTTACATGAAGTGTTTTTATATTTGTGTGTGGCTACTTATGTTTCAAAACGACGACGCGATGTTGATTAACCCTATGCTTTATGTGAGATACTGTCATATAGCATAGTATAGGTCAAAACCAGAATTTTTAATGCAAAGTTAAATGACAGTCAGAACTAGGAAGTTGTACCGTAAGATAAAAATAATGACAAGCCTTTGCAACCTGCGAGGACGTTAAAGGCAGCAACTCTCGAAGGGGTACAACTTTCTTACCACAAATCTTGGTATCAGACCAACATTTGCAAATAAAAAAAGTATCTCGCCACTCAAAGAATCCTTTTAGGAAGGGGCGTGCGAATTGTGATTTCAATCGAATAGCGCGTCGTCATTTGCAGCCTTTACAGTAGAGGGAAACCCAAAGGAATGCTCTTGTTAGTGTCAACTCTAGTGATGATATGGAATTCCGAGCTTTTCCTGATGTCCTGCTTGGGTTACACTTAAGGTGCCTTCTTATAATGTCGCTGACCGTACATGAGTAAATATTAGTATTATAAGAATATTCCAGTAGTACCGCGAGGGCCGGGAACATCTAAACCACATTAAGTAGAATGCAAAAAATCGGTTTCTTAACGTATTACAGTGCTGTTTACAGTAGAGGTGTGCTAGGCCTTTCGTGAAGATTGCAGGCTGTGTCGAAATGCTTCCGAAAGATGCCGGAAGCGTCGAGCGCGCACCTGCACCGAGTTTAGCAGACGATCTTCCAAACATTTTGAATACGCTTCGTTTACGGCGGCGCGAGGATCTCTTATAATGTACAATTTTCAATGTTAGGTGTCTTTTTCTTTAATAAACAAAATATAAAAAACAGGCATTTAAAATCCTCAGGGCCTCCCATTTCTTCTAGAGAAATGATCGGTCGACGCGCCGCATCCTCTCGGTGCCTCACATTGTGCCATCTGTTGGCAGCGTATACAAGTAGCCAGCCCCGTATGGCATCATCTGCAAAATGGTGCCGCAAATTGCCCGAAACATTCTTCTTTTTTCGTCTTTGATCGAGGTAAGTTCATCCGTGGAAATTTTTCCTGTATACTTCCAATGCCTAGCCGCACCTGTGTAGTAAATCACAGCGTGCTACGTTGAAAACAACGATTATGCAGTGCATTTAAAGTGGGTTGGATGCCTTCGGCTCTCGCGGTAGTTTCAAATAATAGGGAGTTTTAGAATAGCGCACGCTAAAGCTTTGCGTACGCAAAGAATAGCGTCGTCGCCACTGCGCATGCTCCGAACGCAAACCAGGTTTTGCGATTTGCGTGCGCTATTTTAGCGTGCGCTATTTCTCGGAAATAGCGTGCGTACGCAAAGAGTCTTTGCGTTTCTCCAAGGATGATTCGTGATGAGAAGTTGGCTAAAGCCAAGACGAGCAGAGTTAAAAGAAAATGGCGGCTTCCAGGATTATGTCGGCGGCTGCTTTGGCGGTGTCGTGAGTGCGATGTTGGCGGCATCCTCGCGACTTTCAATATGGGTTGACATTGTACTCGGTTTGGCAACGATCACCGGCAACTTGATGCTTGTGACGCGCGAACATTTCTCGGCGAAGGTCAGTACAGGAGACCTCTCTTGCTGAGGCGACGCAAGCGGACACGACCGGTCAACAGCTCGCTTCGCGTTCTCATGTTTAAACAAATCTAAAATGGTACTCTGGACCAAAAAACTTGTTTTTTTCTAAAGTTACAGCATTTCGTGTGTGAAATAAAAATTGTGACTGTATCTTGGTGGCGTCGCAAGCGCGAGATGCATGGGCTTTTGCGTCGCGACGGAGAAACGCTATTCTAAAACTCCTCTCGCGTCGCGTGCGCTAATACAAGCGCTAAATTTAGCGCTAGCGTGCGCTAAAATTGCGTACGTTATTCTAAAACTCCCTAATAACGCTATTTGATATTTGTTTCAAGATGTACTGCGATATTCAAGCTTTTCGAAGTGTTGATCACGGCAAATTAGCCTTGTTGAGCGCTTCTTACCGGGCACGGAGCTCGCTGCGGAGAAGCAATATCCGCGAAGCCTGCACCACTAATCCGCGAACCTCGCCTCTCGCCGCTTCGTGCAGCTACGTTGTGGCGAAGTGAGCTTCGCAAGGTTCTTACGAGAAGAGAACAGCTTCATAGCAGGATGGTGCACACGCATGCTTGTTGTATTTAAAAAGAAACAAACTCTGTAAACGTTGATATCCCAAATTGTAGTAACATTTTACAATTTAAATTGTGCCTATTATGCAAAATGTATATGTTAGGGAACGGTGTTTTGACAAACTGCCTAACATGCGCATTATGTATTGTATATATGCATTATAATTATAATATGTACATTATAATATTTGTCAATAGAACCTCTTAATATATGTGTACCTGACCTGTATGGTATACAAAACTTACTTGAGTAAATATTGATTTCATGCATTCACAAAACTGTTCTTTCGGTTATTTTAAGAATGCAATAGTTTATAATGATGCAACATTTTGGCCAAATTGTTTGCACCGAAACTATTCAATATTCGATTTGAAGATATTAGGCCAAGATCACTGTTCGATTTGAACTCAAAAACTTCTATTCGCACAGCACTAGTAAATATACTTGCACATGCTGCTGCTCCTTGTTACAACGGCGAGGTGTCTGCACTTTATTTTCAGCTTCAGTCCCCCTGGAGTGCTTCCCTCTCTTGTCGAGATGTGTGTGACATTACATGTGACCTTTTCGTTTATGAGAAACGGATTTCCTGATGTGTATACTCAAAATGTGCATACACTAAGATAATATTTAATTGGGAAGGTTTTTTCAGGCAAATATTTTCCGAGCATGAAACATTTGGCATGTGTCAACCTCCACATGGAGCATCTTTACGTCAGGACCTATTTTGTCCACTGAGTGGATGTGGGCCATGATCGTCTAGAAAGCATACGCCGAAGCTCGACTGCCAATAGCAAAATCAACAAAATAAGTCAACCTTGTTCAGCATTGTATATTAACGAGGGCCAGCCCTAGAACCAATGAAAAAAAAACATATTTTAACCTTTACCTAGCTCTACCATATACCCGACTTCTATGCATATTTTTTTATAAAGAATAGTCTCAAGAGCTAAAATTGAAGAGGAGGATTCAGCTCACTTGCATAAAGTTCGCTAAAAAGCTTCTGCGGCTTGCTCGAAGGTAAATCACTGACACCACTTAAAATAATGATGCAAAGGTCTAATGGGTACTAATTCTTCTTGAATACTCAAATAGTGCTACAAGTCGTTTACTGATATGCGCCCATACTACACACAATCCCATTATATCACATGAAAACCCATGCAAAAAAACCTGACCGCTAAGTATTTCAACTCTGGACATAAGCTTTTTCAGTGCTTCAAGAAAATCTCCCGTATCTTCTGCGCTTATATACATAAAACACGAACATATTGTATGCTGATGTGCTCCAATTCATTCAATTAACCTATTCCTAACTAAAACATTATTCCGAAAATTGGAAGAAAACAACGCTATTTATGCAGTCATTGGTAGTATCGCAATACTTGTATCGCTAACCTTGGTCATTAATTTTTTTAGTTTTAACAATAACTCAATTGATTTTTTAATCCACCGTAAATATAAGTTAACTATTTTTTGAATAATTAACTAGAAGTATCGTCAATTATACAGTTATTTCTCGGGAAAGAATTTAATTTGTGAACACCCCAGTAGGTTCGAATGCGTGCTGAGGTTCGGCCCCATATCATACACGACAAAATAAAACAATAACTCAAAACGGCTTAACGGATAATCGGTTAAGGCGTCGCCCCGAAGGCGCAGGTCCGGGTTCGATCCCCGCCCCTGGCCCAGGTTTTCGCCAGCTCTCTTCCCCTTTCCCTTCCCTAAAATTAATGCTCAACTGAATTCAACATTCGCCTTCTCCCCTCTTTCGTTGTCGATAGACATTAGGCAGAACAACAAGCAGTTTTTGGATAGTTAGAATCGATCATCATAAATGTTTACATCTGTATCAAAACTCTGTTGCTTTATCTACCATGGGAATCTCGTGCTCAAGTCGTGAAAATTGAAAATCCTCATGTCGTTGTTATCCTGACGTAAACTACGTATCACGAAATTTTCTATATTGCTAAGAAAGTGCCGACGATTTCTGACATCGCCTATACTCGCAGCTATCATGACTGAACATAGTGTCACACATCATAGCTGCGTAAAAGCTGACCACGACTTTATCGTTCTGCTTTACAGCGACATCAAGAAGGGGGCGTTGGAAATACTCGAGCGCACACGCTCGGCCATACGTAAAGTGGTTCCCTGTGATATTTTGGAGCCCGGAGTTCTCCTGGAGGAACACAGGGAAACTTTCGACGTCGTTATGTCAAATGGATGCCTGGAGTCTGCCACAACAGATCATGAATCTTTTAGAACGGCGCTTTTAAACGTGGGAACACTCGTGAAACCCGGAGGGTTGCTTGTCCTTGTGGGCGCGGGTGGCTTAAAGAGCTACCCTGTCGGTACCGCTGAATTTGCACACGCCAACTTAACGGAAGATGCGTTGAAACAAGCCGTGGCAGATGCTGGTTTTCAGATCAAAGTATACCGACTCAAAAAAGGTGTTTCTTTCTTGAAAGTTCACCAAAATTCATGTTTCTCCTGGCGGCCCGTAAAGCCTAATTCGGCTCATTGGACTAGTTTCACTTTCTGCGGGAGACCTCCCTTTCCTCGGCGCTGCAATTCAACTCACCCCGTGGGTACCTGCGCAAATAGAGGTTTGGTGATTCGGCTTTATTATAAAAACGCATTGAAGTCAAATAAAGTTTTGTCTAATTAAAGTGAAATACAAGACCTTTGAAAGATATTTAACATGCAGAAAATTAAAGACTGCGATACACAAGTACAGCTGTTGTTACCAAGGTTTCTGTCTCATTTGGACTTCCACTAATACGTAGAGATACATTTTAGAGATAATTTTTTATCTTTTATTTTTGCAAAAAAATTAAAAGCAATGGTCTATTAGTCAAACACATGTAGATACATAATAAAATGATGTATATCTATTTGCTATTCTCAGGCACCCCCATATCGAATGTCCATCGATCTGCAGTTGCACTAATAGCAAAGTCATTTCGTGTTTATATAAATGTTTCATTTGTGTATTTTTCTGTTTAATTGGCTGTTTTTCCTTAAAGATGTTATTTTGTTTCCCTGTTTTTGTTGCTTTATATAACAATGTTCCCCAGCATGCAATATACGTCTTGTTTGTTCCTTTATATAACGTTTCTTCAGCGAGTACCCTCCCCTTGTGTAATGCCCGTAAGGGCCTTAGAGGTTTAATAAATGGTGATGATGATGAATAACAATCTTGTTGAAAGTAAGGCCCACGACTTGATGCCTGTGAAATGCCGTTTAATGAACCACAAAGCAATGAATCAAAAACTGTACTTACCAACTCAACTCTTTGTTAGCCTTTTATATTTAATGGCCCTGTGATCAGATAGAGAACCGTATTTTGAAACATTATTAATACTTTTCAACTGACGCAGGATATCTAATCCTTTTTTATGACTTAGTGTTTTCTCAAAATAAATTTGATTTTTTATATTTTATGAATACCTCCGGTGTAGAAACTCTTCCTACATACCTAAGGGACGAGCTCAAAGTTGTACAGAAGGCCGCAGAGAGATATTCCCAAAAGTATTAAGTAATACAAATGCTGCGATACATCTAGTATAACGCAAAAATACAGGTACTGGGATATCTCGCCAAGCACAGCCAAAAGTTCTGGAATACAAATGGAAAGCCTATTGACAATAACACTTGAGCCGTGATGTATTATGGTGCCTTGTCAGCGCTGCAAACCCCTTCAGCCCATTAAAGCCCTCAGCCCTTCAAACCACTTTAGCCCCTCAAGCTTCTTCAGCCCTTCAGCCCTTCACACCCTTCAACCTTTCAGTTCGGCCAAAAGTCGTGTCCAGTCAACACGTCGAAACCCGCTCAAGGTCGGACTCGGGACCAGTAAGTAAGTCGGAACCAATTATGTGTGATGACGTACCGTTTAAGAAGACAAAGTTGCTCACAGGCTTGATGAAACGTCGTAGTGATGCCGTGAGAACGCGCAAAGCATCAACGCCGCGCGCCTCTCTTTCACTTTCAAGACAGATGCAGCGAGTAACGGCAGCGAGCTATCCCAGCATTGTGACTCAGTGTTCTAATCCAGATGGCTTTTCATGTCATTCCAGAAAAGTAAAGAATGAACGTGTGCAGTTTTCAGCAGCGATCAAGCTGCACTAGTGCTCGGACGCCAAACACTTTGGACATAGCCTCATAATATAGATTTTTAGGGAACTGGGAACCGTTTTTGCACATTCGATACGGTATGCTGGGCCCTCTGTTACGCACGGTGGATGTGCGAGTCTTTTGCGGTAGCGCATCGGTAGTTTGTACCGGATGGACTATGGTACCGTATCGGATGTGCAAAAACGATTCCCTAAAACTCTCTATTTTATAGGCATCATAGGCTGAGAATGTGGTATCGAGCAAACGAGGCGTGGCACGTGAAGTTAGTTTGGCACCGGATGCGGCCGAGATCAGCTTTGCTCAACGGCTTTGCCGGAGAACTGCGTGATTCCATCGCCCTCTAGAGAATGGTTTTTAGATGATGCATGTAGGACGTAGTGAAGCCATGACAAGGCGCAATGCCTTGTTAGCGCTGCCGCGCGCCTTTATTCCACTTTCAGGAGTATTTGACCACGGCCGATGCTGCGAGCTATTTCAGAGTAACTATCACAACCAATTCAGCACCACATGACCTAGAGCTCCGGGAATCACAAGACAAACACAGACAGTCACATTCTCTCAGTGCTAGAATGACTTGGATGGCTTGTAGCGTCCGCGTGATACATCTCGGCTATTCAGTGGCCCAATTTGTATGCGTCTGATGATTACATTAACTTTTGCTTCTTTCGGCCACTGTTCTACGTTGACGCGTTACCACCGTAGATGTGCGTGCCCGCCGGCGTACGCAGAAAATAATGATAATAAAACTGTTGTGCTCGTGATGGTGGTAAAGGTTTACAAGAAAAATACAAATACCAAGGAACGATTAAAGTGAACAGAATAAGAATCGCATCTATTTTTCTTCAGTTTTAAAACTGTGACTGCTATAACCTAACAGTATAATAACTGTCCTGTATCAATCTTACCAAAACTTTTTTTGTCAAAGCTATGGCTCTGCTAAGCCAAAATTCAAGTTAAAGCGCTATTTAGAATTGGAAGGTCCAATAGACGTCTATATATTTCTCCTAACGTCGCATCCTGCCGACAGCGGCTGGAAAACATTCCTCTCCTCACCCACGTAAAGCGCGCGTAAAGAGCCGAAACGCAAGCTTTTTTGGCTTCATGGGCTTTACCTTTGACTAGCACATGTAGGCTTTACTGCAGCTGTGACCTTTTTCCACTGGGTGGGTACAGCCACGCGCATCCGGTTGATGGCTCAGCCTCGGTTCAGGCTTGCGGCCTTGCGCTAGAGATTTCATATATATTTGCTTTAGCGATGCTGTGATTCTCAATGGAAAGTCAGAGCTGAAGCTGTACAGCCTTTAAATACAAATAACAGTAAAAGAGGTAAAGCTATATGGAGCGAAAGTTGGTATGTTTCTTGCACAGGGGTTGCGATGATGTCGGAACGCCGAACTTTTATTGGCTGATTGAAAATATATAGCGAGTATACTTCAAGGCATCTAGCATTGAGGTATACCCACTCTCCTTTCAATCAAAGCCAATCAGAGCTCGGCGTCGTTCTGACGTCATCACGACTCCTCCGCAAGTAGCAGATGACTTGCTCTCCCCATATTGTTACTTGCAGCAGTATAATTGCCAATTGAAGAAAGCTAGAAGAAGAAGCATTCCTCGATCGTAGCCTTCATAGCTGCAGTTTTCTCTTTCGTGCTCGGTTAGCCGGTGTCCCATCGCAGACGGGAGCATAGCCGTTGTCGTGGTTTTGAACTGAAGGTGCATCGTCGTTGTCAAGGGGAAGGAGAAGGGACGCGCGGGCCAGTCGATGCGCCTTTTCGTTGCCGGGGATTCCTGCATGCGCCTGAACCTAGGCTATTTTAGTAGCTCTGCCTCTTGCTAGTAGCTGAGAGGCGAGTTTTTTTATATTGTTTACTCTCACGCTGGGGCTTCTTAATTTATTGAACTCCTTGACCACTTCCTGAGAATCTGTGAAGTCCGCGAGATGTACAGGTTCTGGTTATGATAGTCCGAGGGCCGTCTCGAGGACGAGGTGGACTGCTGCGAGTTCTCCCTCCTTCACCGAGGTGCGAGCAGGGAGGTTCTTGATTGCGTTTATGCCTAGGGATAGAAAACTTTACTCTGCAGTTTTGAGAGTAATCGGTTCCACTAACGCGGCGGCGTCTGCGGAGGCAGCCACAATTCCGCTCGTTTCTTCGTTCCAGGTATTCCGTCATTTTTATGTGTACCTCGACGAGACTGTTGTTTCTCTCGCTCTTACAGGTGCTAGGTTTATTAGTATTAGTGGTGAGAGGGAAGAGAGGAATCCCGGTACATGTTGGCCATACCTTCTGTGGAGGGCAAGTCAGTTCCGGGGCAGGAAAGGGTTAGGGATAAGGGACCAAAAGAAGGAAGTAGAAAATAGAAAGGAGAGGAAGGAAAGGTAGGGGGTGGAGGTAGTTTGGACTACCTATGGAAATTGACGGTTTACTGGCTCGGGGCGTACCATGCCTTAGAGGCGGCCTATTAGATCAGCGTCTTCTAAGAATGTTATGAGTAAGGCGAATGTTTTAGTGACATCTCTTACTGCGCCTGGGGGAAAAATAACGTCTTCAGTTGTTCGCGTAAGCAACTCCTGCGAGCTGTAGTCCATCGAGGAGAGACTTCCTCGCGTACACAAGATTTGGACAGACTCAGATGAGGTGTTCTAGATCCTCGGGAACGTCACAGCTGTGAGCAGTTTGGGCTGATTGTCGGCTCCAGACGATGAATGGCCTTTGCAGTAAAGGCACACCCAGTGCGAAGTCTATGCAGAATGGAGGCGCTGGCTCGTAAAGGCTTTGGGGGCACACGTGCGGGTGGTCTTCCGCCAGAGACTCAAGGGTCAGGATGGTGTCGGGGGCTTTATAGCTTTGTGTATAAGTTGTCTGGCCTCGTGGAGTTTTGATACATAGAGTGTTGGCACATTAGGATGGTGCGCTTCTGCTGCAAGACGATCGGTTGTCTCCTTGCCTCTGAGGCCAATGTGTGAGGGCAGCCATTGAATGCTAGTTGCCAGCCTTTCGTTTCTGAGTTTCTTGCTGTGTAGTGCAACGTACCGTGCATATTGGGGCGCGTCATCTAGGTTGCTGAGTAGCATCAGAGTTGCCCAGGAGTCCGTTAGAAGGTCTGCCTGTTCGCAGTTGGAGATGTCGTCAAGTGCTTCAAGGCAAAGCCAAAGAGCGGCTAGTTCAGCGGTTGTGGAGGAGGTATGAAAATTGAGTTTTCTTTATCAAGTCACATTAATTCTGGGATGAAGATTGCTGCTGTAGATAATTCACAGCTTTGAAGTACCGAGCCATCGGTGTAGACATGTAGTCATTCTAGGAAAGATTCCTCTGTTTGCTCTTCAGCGAGGCCTTGGGCGACAACTTGTGCTGGTGCTAGGTTTACTTTCAGAAGTTTCTGCGTGATCTTCTCATGGTGGGTGTTGCTCAGGTAATTTGGGAAGGTCTTCTGTGGATTTCCGTCAAGATTCCTGTCCGTTGCCGCGTGTGCTGGAGTCCTTCCCCCTGCACAACCGTGCGGGCCACGACGATTTCGTGCAACGAGCCAGTCTGAGCATATTACCTCAGTTTGCCGAGGTGGAAGAACTTCGATAGGCCCGTGATTATTTGTCTAGCTTCTAGGTCGCAACCCGCTAATCCCCCCCCTCCCTTCTGTGCTTACAAGTGGCTAACATCTCTCATTGGCTGGAGGGATGAGTGACGTGTGAAAGGATGGTTGTAAATTTATATCTCCTTGCCGTAATAGTATCTTAATTGACTACTTTTGTATGTATAGTAAGCAAATAATCGAGATGGAATCAATATTGTTTTCAAATGTATTCCGAAATTGATTTTCTCACTTTGGTTTGAAACGTTAAAATACATGGCTGCCGGCGTCTGCGGAGTCCTGAATGAGCGAAGCTCGTTCAGCTCGCCAATTTTTATAAGCGCGAGTTGTTTTGAGTTCTGCAGAGGTGTTCAGAGGAATATCTCAACCGACGTAGCTCGCAGCAGACGCGCCTTCGAAAGCGTTGTGAGGATGCTTGTTTTCGTAGTAGGACTGGCCTAAGCCTAGAGTGCCAGATCAACTAGTTTGTTCGATCTCGCTTAATTTCTTTCTCGTGCGTGTTGATGCTGGATAAAGATGTTGCTTCCCGTAAAAACGGCCCCGCTGCTCAGTGAATAGCGCAACCGTCGTGATTGCGACCATGCTTTCAATTCCGAAAATACACCTACGCAGGTGTGAATTTGCGAGCCATTTGATTGGGTGCAATCGGGCGTTTCTGTTCACATCAAGTTGGTCTAGGTATGTCCCCGTCATTGCGTCTGCAAAGGCAAGCTTTGAAGTTTTGCTGTGCACCTGCCTACAAAAGCAAATATTTTTACGTCGCGTTTCAATTGTGCGTCATAACGCTATATCACCTTGCTCGCGGATGCCATGTGAAAAAAAAATAACAAGAAAAGTAAATAAAAAAGCACTTCGTATTTCTTTTTATAATATTTCTTTGTCACATCGATAGGCGCTGACAGACGCTTGTATTGGACCGTGGCTAGTGGATGACAAACCCCAGAACGCCGCTTTCATGGCCGCGTGTTCTGAGCGTTGCAGGCGTTTTGAGATGGGGGATGAATAGCAGACGGACAGAGGCAAAAACGAACGCCTACGCGCAGCTTTCGTGTCCGCGTCTCACGACATTGCAGGCGACGATAGGCGGTGGTGAAATAGCAGACAATGCCGGTAGCCGCCGCTCGTCTGCTTGCCTGGCTAGCAGGCGGTGTCAGACTTCCATACTAGACGTACTGGACGATGTGAAAGGTAGACACTACGCTTGTTTGCCTGTTCGCTCGTGCAGACAGGCCAGCCAAGTAGCAATGTGCGGGGTCACTTTTGTGTAGGCGGGGCTTAGAGCCGGTTGTGACCTCGACCTAAATTGCGTCTAACTGCGTTAATTTTGCGCGAAAACAAAGTATTATCGTGGACAAATTATTTAAAAAAAAAACCAAAAAATCGTGTCCCATCTATTCCATTTAACAAAAACACGTTTTCTTTCCAGTGACCCTTTAGGTGAGATGTGGGTCGAAAAATCAAGCTAAAATGAGATTCTATAATTTTTTTTAACTTCTTTTACAAATTTTGGAAATCCTAGTTTAACCTCGGAAATTCTGCATTCATAGGAAAACAATCAAAATTAAATTTGGACGACACGCTAGTGAAAAATACGTCTGCTTGACTCGTGGTGGCTCGGGTGATGATGAGTGAAGCTTACGAACTACTCCGGCATCGCAGCATCGCAACCCAGATCTACGATAGCTTTACGCTTCTACGATTCCATTCGTGTTAGGTAACTTTAAAAGCGCAAATTTTGCGTTCATAAATACAGATGCCAGCGCAGGTCCTAGAAAAGAGGCGTAAACGCCAGCGGAAAAAGCCAGCGAAGGAGAAAAAAATAAACGTGCTGCCTCGATGGCTCTGTACATGAAAAAATACAAAGCTGCGCCACCACGCCGTTTCCACGCATTTCTTTCGCGCATTGGCACAGCTGGCGCTTTTGCGCAGTAAAGTTGTTGAACAGATGCGTCCTCTATACAGCAGCTTATTCGCACGCAAACAACTAGACTAGCGAGCATGCAGTAGAACCGATTCCCCGAATACGAGCAATGTGAGTGAATTTCGGTTCTTGCTTTCTCGAAACTTTACCATTTCGAGTGTTTTCATTACACTCATTCACCAATTCACCCTATGTCCACGGTATCTCTTTTTTAAAATGCTTGTCTAGCACACTCATTAGATACACAAATCAGCTATAAGCGTGGTTGGTATAGACATTTTTGGCTTAGTTAACTCAACACAATAATCACAAGTGAGGTTATGTAATACTGGAGTGCTCAGTATAATTTAACACAAACGTTAAAATATGCTTAGCACTTGGGGTACTGTATTAACGCATATAAAATATACGCGCATTGTAATTGCATACATTAGATTTCACCACTGAGCCTGCTGCGCATTTCATTCTCGATTCATTTTTATTTAAGTCTTAATTCTTGTACTCAAACGTATAAGAAATATATCGCGTAGTAATTATAGTCTCCATAATTTTACGGTGTCTCTTTTAATTTGATATAAATCTCTTTGGTTGTACTGCTCTTTAAGGGCTGTTATTGGCATCGAAAGGGACCGATTAGAGCGCTGCGATCGCTCAATGGTGATGTGTCAGGTATCACGTGACGAGGCGAGGTATTTTCTCCGCTTTGCTTTGCTTTGAGTGTGTGCTTTAGCGCGTAGCAGCTGTGAACTGTTCGCTAAGTGCATTTTGTTTTTTGCAATCACGCAAAACGTGCGTACGACGAGACCTATAAAATCCGGATATGCCAAGCGGAGCGATCGAAAATTCTATGTAAGTTACGATGGAATCCTACGATAGCTTCATGGCCGCCAACATTGCTCGGATACTTCGCCGTGAAAACCAAAATGCATACTTCTGCGTGCTCTTTGCGCGCTTCCCGACTTAAAGCAGCAAACAAATGGGAAAACGTACTCAGAACCACAATTCTCGGCGAAGGCCGCTCAATTCACGGACTTTGAAAGCAACCGACAACATTCCAAACAACTTCAGCGGCCGCTCATATCTGTAGGAAAGCCTGGCAAAGTGGGTCGGAAGGCCCAGCAAGGCGCTCGTCACTCGGTGCCTACGATCAGCTGTTTCGTTAAATGGATATGCTCGCGCGACCCATTTCTTTGTTTTTTCATGGAGACCGTTTATGCATGAATAGTTTGAACTTTGACTTAGAATCTTCCGGTTAGAAGGTCAGTCTTACCTCTTCGTTGTCCACTTTTCATTTTCGGAGTGTTGTGCGGTGGTGGGTGACGATTTCGTCGCACTGACGGACTCGTCAATTCTATTTGCTGCTTGTCGTTCGACGTAAGGCGATAATAAATACGCTATGGATTACCTTCGCATCATGCGGTACGCACAATTTATTTTTCGTTTGTGTGTTTAAAACCGCGCAAACAACTACAAAAAAAGAAGAAAAAAAAGTACGGCGATTAGAATGTTAAGTTGAACGCCTGCTCGGCCAGCCTCCTGATTGGTTTCTATTATCTCTGATTGTTTTCAACGGGCACGAAAAAATAAATAAAAAAACTCGCTTTAGGAATGCCGTCCAGAATATACCTTTTTTCTGTCACTGGACAAGCCTCCCAAGCCGCGACGACAATCGATTTGGTTGTTGTCAGTACGATAACATGTAACTTGGTCAGCTGGGTCTCTGGGTCTCTCTTTTGTAGGCCCCGACGCCACTGTTGTCGTGCTGCTTGAGTTTAGTATTGACGAGAAGTCCAACCAAAAATTAGGTCAAAAGCAACACTAAACTTACCGTTCAAAATAATGAATCAAACATGACTTGTGAACGATACACCTCAACCTTATTTTACCAACAAAGTGCCGAAGCGGTCACGTGATCCTTGCTTCTACATCAAGACAAGAAGCCGCCAGGTGGCGCCACTCCATATTCTCGGGCTAATAACGATATGCTAGAAACATCTGGTGAAAAAGAAATGTTGCCTTATTTTTCTAGAAACTTTTCAAAGTAATTGTATAGTAAACTCACTGTATATTTGTAACGTATTAACCTACTAACAGACGCACAGCACGGCTTCTGAAAAATATGTTCTGGGTGAATCAGCTACTGCCTATGAAAGAATAAATAATTCCTGTTACACTCCATCTTCCATTACCAAAACAGCATCGGCCGTTGAAAAAGTGGAACGCTATGGTATACGAGGCCATGCACTCAATTTAATTAAATATTATCTGGCTGATGCTACAAGTGGTAAAGATAGGCAGGTTCCTCGAGGAAGTGTATTGGTTCAAAATTAGTGCGGATATTTTCTAATGACATTGAATATGCACTGTTTCCCGACTTTAAAGGTATAGCTCAAGGGACTACACTTTGATAATCTTAGAGAATAATACACTCCGAAATAAAATACTCATAAGTCTACGCATTAATAAATATATATGTGTACTAAAATATAAAAACAAAAAAGATAAGTAAAAAAATCAAAATTTAAAAAAGTCTGCACACAAAAAGGTCTTGACGTCAACACTAAATTTCGACATACATTTTGATATAATAGGTATTACCAGCTTTCAAGTTAGTGGGTGTATTATGGCTGACAACTTATCGGTAAAAATTCATGTATGTTTCATTAAAAAAAATCCTTGAAAGGTTACAGGAACATTACGCACATTTGGATCAACGGCCTTGTGCAACCATGCCGAGGTAGTGGCTATGTGCCTGAAGGGAGTGCATCAGGCTTTAGCGTATTGCAGTGGCCGGGGATAGCAGCACTTCGTAATCTAGCTTCAAAATTTAGCGAAAGACGAAAAAAAGAAACTTACTGGTGATTATCTGCAAACCTGATGCTTTTTGGGAATGTCTAAATTGTTTTGCACTATAATATGCATTGCGGGCAATGTTGCAATCGCAATGTGATGCAATAAATCATTTTTAAATGGGTAATTAGACTGTGATAAGAAACGTGTTGATGAAGGAGAAGATGGCATAGTATACATATTTTTTCGGATCTCTCTGAATAGGAAACTTTACATTGGTGCAGCCGAAGTTGTCGTTGTGTATGATATGGTTCAGTTAATTACAATTCAAGATGGCAGCGACCAGCCGAGATAAAAGGGTATCCAGTTCGAAGACGAAGTTCCAGTGACCCTCGGATATATGCCCAAAACCTAAAACTGAACATCACTTTTGTATCCCGCGAAGCATAATTGGCTCTTGAGGAGCTGGTACGAAGAGTTACAAAAGATGTCAACACGCTGTACGATATTGACGTTTATTAGAGAAACCTTGGAAAACTACCTGTCAAGCGGCCGTGACCGAGTAAAGTGAAATGTTACTTGACAGGCAGCTCCTTCGTACCCAACTGCTACAGGGTGAACAAACTATGCAATTGCTTGGAGCCATATTGGAAATCATCCGATGAAAACACCTGCATATAGAACTCAAAAAAGCCGGAAACGTTTGATGAGGAATCTGCAGATGCCGCTATCTAGCTTAACGCTTTCAATCATGGACGTGACACAGATCTACACAATACAAACAAAGGGGTAAAAGACCTACGATTCTACTTGGCAGGAAACGAAAAGAAGTACGATCTTTACACTCATTAACTTTAGCGGGGAAACTGAATTGGTGTATACGTCACGTGACGTCAATTTTTTGCAAAATTGAACGGGGAAACTAGCTTGGGGCATACGTAACGTGAGGTCATTCTTTTCGCTAAATTTAGAGGGGAACGTAAATTTTTTTATCGGTCTCGTGACGTCAGGTTCTGTGTCATAAATTTGCCTGCCGAATAAAGGAGGGGGGGGAATTGAAGTGTGACGCATGTCATGTTTGTCAGTTTTTCCGCTAAATTTAGCCGACATTTAGAACAGGAGGCCAGAAAAGTCAACAAAATCGGGAGAGGGGGGGGAGAGAGAAAGCTAAAGAATGCTGTGGCTTTAAAAATAAATACAAAAGTGGGGTACCAGTGTGCCCATAATTGGTGCACAACGCCACACTCTTTTAACACAAACTGAATTCTGAACAAAGCGTCGCGAAACTCGGCTTGATTCTTTGTACGTGTACGAAACCAAACAAAAAGATCACAACGCAGAAGGAGAAAAAAAGTACACAATCATGTATTTAACAAGCTTGAAATATTATCCTTTTTGCAGCTCGTTCAATAGGTATAAGGTTTAATAGGTTCTATAAGGTTCAATAGGACGCGCAATATGAAAAGTACACTGTTCCGGGAAGCGAGTTACAATTCATGATCAGAACGTGAATAAAAGGTATTTACAAAAACCTGCCCCGCACGTAATTATCCCGCGCGAAATAAAAAAAAAAATTAGTTTCAATATTCCAAATTATAGTTACCTTTTATCTGATTAAGAAGGAACTTATTTCAGTCGTCTGGTATTTCTACGTTTCTCTAAAAGGGGTCGACCGCTCTGGACATAAAACTCTGAAATAGACTTTTTTCTTTTACACTTGTTTAAAATAAATCGTAACGCTTTGTTTTGAATTCTTTCTAACTCGTTAATATTATGCCTAATGTGCGAGTCCCAAAAACATCGGCATTCTCAAGTTAATCAAGCCATAATGGTTCCCAGTGTTTAAAGAAAAGGGTGAAAAAACCTTCCAGTGCACATGTCACACTACCCACAATAAAACAACATTTTTCGTTAACTTTGGGGCACTGTCTGAACACATCCATATTTTGTTTGTGAAAGAGACGCACTGCGCAGGCTTTCATGAGGGTGAAATCGGTAGCAAAAACAAGTATGAAGTCGGCACAACATAAGTAGCTTCGCTTTTGTAAGATTCAGCAGCAGTACTCTGTTTGCACCATCGCATTATAATGCATTGCAGACTACTGGAATTTGAACGTTTTTAAACAACTTAATATTAGGGGTCAATATAAGAACGCACACAGGTACGTATTCCTCGTTGTCATTGAAATTATACACGAAACGCAGCCGACAAAACTGGTCGGATGGACACAAGCTTAATCAGTTCATTTATGGATTGAGATTTTGCTACATCAAGGACATTGTTGAAGAGAGTGACCGAAAATCGCAAAGCAAAAATGTTAAAGCATTGGCGGACGCAAAAGGCATCGAAGTGTTTTTAATTGCGGCTTACCACCCATCGGCTAGCTCGTTGTCCGAAAGTATTTTGAGACGAAAAGAGACCCTGGTTGTCTATCTTGATTTCTGATGCAGCGGGTAGTGTTATCTTAAAGGGGTGATTCATAGTTTTTTGCGTAGTCTCCGATTGGCCTCAAATTTTGCCAAAAAAACCAACAAACATCAATAAAATAGTACCACGAATATTGAAAAAAAAATCGCGAAGATATTCAATTCAAAACGTTATTCCTCTCCACGGTTGTTAAAGTGAAAGTCTCCACTGGCAACAATAAAAAAGTAACATCAGGCCAAGGCAGGGGTTCGCTTTTCGAACTATAGGCTATCTTTCCAACTGTTTAAAAGCAGTTTCATGAAGTCAAAAGAATAATTTAAAGGCTTGCTCTAGCACCAACGCAGCAGCACCAAACAAATGCTCGGCATAGTCCATTTATAGACTGCCCGCTCGACCTGCAAGGCTGCCTTCCCCTGACGTCACGGCACTGAGAAGCATCGGTGTATTTGAATAATGGTCTTGACATTATTTTCACTTGCCGATTTTACATGAACTATTGTGAATTTTGGGATACCAAATAGCATACCGGAAAGGGTAAATGCCGGTGATTCCGAAAATATTGTTAGTTGGGGTAATCCAAAACAACGGGACTGTGCTAAATATTACAGCCCGCAGTATTCTGCTTCTGATGGCATCACATGATTATCAGATCAGCATTAAAAATAGATTTCGGCGCTCGAAATCAAAATATGCACCCATAAAATGAACCAAGTGACATGGTCCTGATTCGCAAATGGCTATAACGCACCTAGGCTCTACGTTTAGTTGCTTTTTGATTAGAAAGCAAAAGTACAAAGTACAATATCTTCAGAAGACCATTTATCGGCAAGGTCCAAACAAAACATCAGAGTTCAGTGCAATCGTATTATAATTCCATACTGCCCCATAATCGGTGACAGGTCAAGAACAAAGTGGAAGCTCCTCCCACCTCTTTCCCCTTTAATAGAGCGAACGATGGAGAGGAGGCGACCTCCTCTCCACCGTTCGCTCCGCTGATGTGGAAAGGGGTGGGAGGAGCTTCCACTTCGTTCTTGACCTGTCACCGACTATAGGATGCAAAAGACAAAAGTTCTGAATTGAGCATGATGGTAAACCTGAGACTTGCGTAGGAATAGGAAAACGCAAAGAAAGACAGAAAAAGCACAGGCAACATCTCCAATTCAGCTATAAAGTTTATTTCGTACAGTCCTTACACACGTCGCCTCCAACACCGTCACTACAATCAGCAGAAGCAACAATACCCTATGACAAGAGGACACAATAGAACAAGAGGGTAAACAAAAAAAAAATGAAAGACGTTTACAATTTTCTGTAAGGCCGAATTAGAGCGCAGCTCTTGAAGAGGAGGAGGGGAGGATACGGAGGAGAAAATATGCCCTTCCTCCCTTTCCGCACCCTCCCTCCTACTCTCCTGCTCTCCTCCCATTTTGCGAAAAATTTATCTCTAAATTTCTCACTAAATTAAGTGAAACTTTCCCCTCTAAATTTAGCGGGGAAATATTCCCGCTATATGTAGCGGCAAATTTATTAACATTTTCCGAAGGCAGAAAAAGAACAGGCAACGTCTCAAACTCAGCAACACATTCTATTTCGTACACGCCTTATATATTAACTCAGCAACAAAACGAGTCTTCACAGGTTCTATGCAATTACTCGATATAATGCATGATTCCGTGCCTATCAATGTTTAAAAGCTATATTTTACCTATGGGAACACGTTTCACATTAGTTTTATATTTGAGAAAACAGTCTGACTAATTACATTCTCATTCCAGGATTTCAAGAAGACCGGTTATTTGGTAGTTTAGTTTTGCATGCCATAATTAGCTCGAGTCCGAGGCATTGGACTTTTCCTATGCCTTCAAGAAAAGGCTTTTTCGTGCCGACTATTTTGCTGAACTCTACGTAGAGCTTATTTATATGAATAAATTTTGCTAATGAAAACTTTTAAAACCTGGTCCGCTTTCAGCGTATTGTGTATTACAGAATACGGCTCCCAGTGAAAGTCTTGCACGTTTCCATGATAGTCAGCACACATACGTAGAAGTTTATTTTGTAACACTGATAGTTCATGATAGTTTCCTCTTGTTGTGGTGCCCCAGACCAAAAAACCATGTGAAAAGTGGGAATAGAACAAGGAATGATGCAAGCATTATATTTTTTTAGCCAGAGCGACATTAAGTTTGTTATTAAGTACATACACCCAATAGCTCTGGATACTTGCGTTTTGAGTTACTGGCATGTGCATTCCACGTGACCTCTTCAAGAAACCAAACTCCAAGAAATATTTGCTCTTTTACGAGTTCTAGGGTTGTGTTTTTCTTTTTAATTCTTTAGTGACAGCGTCATTATCCCGCTTGTTTATAGGCCTGAATGTAACATACTATAGCTACTTTTGCTGCTCTTGGCAGCTATCCTCGCATATAAGATCATTAGAACCATGTAATTCTGCAGTGAAGACTGAAGTGAAAGCGCAGTCTTTTTAAGGACGTGTATGAAGAAAAAACAAACACCTGCATACGAGTAGAATGTCTGCAGCAGCCGCCCCTTTTTAACAATTGCCACCTTGCATACGGGGCTCGTCATGTTGTATCTATTGCTGCTCTGTGCCCCTGTTAACATTCATATTGATAAAAAGTTAATGAATATTTAATTAATTATTATTTTTGTATTGCTTAATTATGAAGGAAAATGAAACCTATTGTTATGTTCTGCTATTGGTCTAGTCTTTTGTGTTGAGACAAGGACAGACGTAATAAATATTTGACATGATTAAAATAGCGCAACTTGACAAGGACAACAAAGAAGGCACACGTACAACAGGACTGGCGCTTACTTCCAACTAAGTTTATTTTATCATCCAGCCAAGCAACTAAGTTTATTTCATCATCCAGCCATCATCCAGCCAAGGCTGGCATCAACTGTGACAACTTTCTAACCCTCCTGGAATTCTATGTTAAGTCAACAGCTGTCAGCCTTAATGACCAGTTCTTTATACAAAAAAATGGTATATGTATTGGGTCCTCTGTCGCCCCAGTGTTGTGCGATATTTATCTGGGCGAAATGGATAAACGTGTATCTCAGTCTCTTAAAGATGTTCATGTGCTTAAGGTTTACCGATACGTTGACGATTTTTTAGTTGTTTTAGGAGATTTGACTGGGACAAATGAAGTTGATGTTGCTTCAAAAATTATTGACATTTTTAATGTTCACTCAGGAGGTTTAAAGTTCACTTGCGAATTTGCAAACCAGAATTGCATTCAGTTTTTAGATTTACAGCTTGATTTCTCTAGGCAACACTTGTGCTGGATGTACAATCCACGTTCCAAAAAAGTCTTTTGTCATTCGAAAGTGCCCACTCCAAACTTATAAAAAGAGGAATAGCTACAAATTGCTTACAGGCTGCCCTCACAAAAAGTTGCGAACACAAAATGTCAACCGCCTTCGATCAGCAGTTTAGGAAGTTAAAATCTGCAGGGTACCCTAACATGTTACTATCCAGCGTATGCGAGAGCCTATTACAGAAACTTAAAGGATCACAGAATAAAAAACGTACTCTAGAACAGATCAACAAAAAAAGAGTGCAAGTTGTGCCTTATATGCACAAGGTATCGCATAATTTGAAAAAGATAGCTGGTAGATACTGTATTAATCTCCTTTTTCGGCTCCCTGCAAGCTTGGCATGATCTGTCCCATGCTTACAAGAAAGAAAAAAGTGATCAATGCGCAAAAAAACATGCCGTCATGTACACTAACTGCACAAGTGGGGTTGTTTATGAAATTCCTTTTAGCTGTGGCCGCATCTACATTGGACAAACGGGTCGGTGTTTCAATGAGAGAGCACGCGAACATAATCTGTCGGTAAAAAGCAATTTGGGTGGACATCTTGCTGAGCACGCTAAACGATGTGGGTGCAAACCGCTTTTGAATTTGACGAAGTTCCTAAAGAAAGCAAAGGACAAGACAGAGAGAGAAATTATCGAGGCGTTTTTTATCAAAAAAGCGGGAGACAAGTGCGTCAGCATGCCGTCGGTGAGTCTCATTGACAAAGAATTATTTTTCTTAATGGTTTTATCTAAAGAAAGGCGCGTGGCATGCATATAATCTTGATGTATAACTTTTTTGTGTTTTTATGTTGGCTGGGGATGGTATATATTGCTTGGCTGGATGATGAAATAAACTTAGTTGGAAGTAAGCGCCAGTCCTGTTGTACGTGTGCCTTCTTTGTTGTCCTTGTCAAGTTGCGCTATTTTAATCATGTCAAGTAAGAACCAACTAGCCCAAACCAAAGTCGTGTAATAAATATATTTATTGGATCTTCTAGAGTTTAGTGAAAAAACTATATATTTGCTTTTAGAAATTACTACGTGAAGCATGTTTTCGAAAACGATCGCCCTGAGGAAAGTGCTGAAAGGTACTACTGATGCCATAACATTTGGGAGTCGCCATTTCACGTATTTTCCACATAAGACAAGGTAAGAACACTTAATTTTTGTTTCTTTCTGTGAGGAAAGAGTAGTACTGGGAAAGGTCAGGAAGTCGCTGCGTAGAGGCAAACACCGAGGCGCAACATGTGCAACCGTCACACTAGGGTCTTGCCGAGAATGCCCAATCACAATCGCCTTCTGCCAGTTGTCTGTGAAGAGACGCAAAGTGCACTCAGTGTTGCCAGATGGTCCCACCAAAAACCGCCAAACGACTGGGAGGTGTAGCCCAAATATAGCCAAAGCCGTAAAACAAATATAGCCCAAAATAGCCAATACTAAAGACAATAATTTTTAGGCCTTATATTGACAATTTCTCACACTCATACAATACACTGTACAATCTCTGTTTCAACTTTCAACCATCTGAGGCATCACTTTTTGTGTACATTATGTTACTTGTGAATTTTACAAAAAGAGCTTCGGAAGAATGAAATTTGTACAAAACTGGCCCTTCCTTCGTAGGTTTTCAGAAGTACAAAACACACAAAGACAGCTTTATTGTGAAGCCCATGAGATATGATCATATAGTAAAGGAACAAAATACAGAAGCCGAACAGTCACAACACTGGGTGTTTCAAATCAGAACCACAATATCTCAGGTCCATACCAATATCCCACCCGTCTTTTTTTTCCTTGTGAAGAATATTAGTGACAACCATTCATGTTCACGCTATTTCTGATTGTGTTGTCTTTTCTTGGGGTGGGCAACGTTTGGAAGGTAGTCAAGTGTTTAGCGGTGAAACTGCAGACTTCTCATTTCTACAAACTTGGGTGCCTAAGGATTCTCACAATGGGCACTAAAGCAGCATTTGGAGAGTTCAGTCTACGTCCGGGCAGAGCCATATGCGTCCGGGTTGAAGGCGCGCTACCGGGCCTGTGGTAATAGTGCAATCTGTTTGGTTTGCTCCACTGCGCTGTAGGGAGGCCGCTTGAACTCTGCAAGAATTTCTACCCTGCGCATTGTGAAAACCCCGAAGTTTGTAGAAGTTTGCAGCCTTTCTCCTTCCCCTCCCTCCTCTCGACTAGCCAAAAGTGAAACATTTTTTTAAACTGATTTAAAGTTCGAAAATTAACTAGCCGAAGCTCAAAGTTCGGTGTCGAACCTGAGGTTCGTCAAAAGTTCACCACATTCTTAGAAATAGCCCAAAATAGCCACATAGCCAGCCACAAACTTTTGACGCCAACTAGAAAAAATGTAGCCCAATTTGGCTATATATAGCCCAATCTGGCAACACTGACTGTGCACTGAAGAAAACGTGGTAACCTCGAAATCTGACGGGCTAGCCACACTTAAAGAAGCAAGAAAACAACCTGAAGGTCTGCGAAAACCCTTCATCCGAGCACCCGATAATATTGTTTTCAAGTCAACTAAAGAAGAGAGTTGCAGGAGGGTGTTGATGTAGGCACTAATATATTGAAAGCTACATGTCTGTCCTTGACTCTCCTTTTGTTTAGCTTTCATTATAATATTAACTCAAAAAGACGCATCCCGTGAGCGCGCGACAGCATGTACTGGAGGTTTGTATATCGTTGTCTTGGAAACTGGTGGATTCGGCCGCCATTAGTTACCTTTTTCTGACTGTGCTTAATTTAGACAACTAACATTTACAACGACGAATTCATGCAGGTAAAAATTTATGTTTGTAATATAAAAATTACAAAGATGAAGTTCGATTCTTCTGTTGCCCTGTACCGCCACCTCAAACAACAAGGGATAGTATAGATATTTTCCACCTACACAAGGTTTGTCTTTTTAGGAGGTTATATTCTGCTTATTCTTGTTGCGTTCCCTACAAAAAGAGTGTATGAATATTATTAAAAATTTACCTGTTAGATTCATATGCTATGGGCATGCAGTACCACCAACTAAACTGGTTCCCATTATGCATACATGCCATGTTGGAACTTAAACCGAGACTGGTGTAGAAACAGAAACTTAAAAGTAGAAGGGACAGAGACAAGTGAAGAAGAGAACGTCTCAAACGCAGCTAAAAGATTTATTTAGACCCACATCCTTATATACTCACAACCGCAAGGTCCCACAAACACTCGACATGCCCCTTTCAAAGACACAACACACACAAAAAAACACACCAAAGATGACAATGCAATGGCATGCCCCCTCAAGCAACTACTACTTTTGAAACTGTAAACAAAATTTTTTTTGAAGGGTGAAGTGGTTTTGCACTTGTTAGAGTGAGTCCATTAGTATCTGTCTGTTGTGGTTGTTGTTCCGGTTTGGAGATAGTCTTCCCAGTTCTTTCGTGTTCGCGGAGATCGTTGGACTTTGTACTCAAGTCTGGGTCTTGTTGGTTCGTGGGTGTAATGTCAGTGACACACAGGAAGAGGGAAAAAAAGAAAGGGAAAAAATTTTCTTTCAGAAGAAGGGGAGGGTTTGCCTCTGTTCGTAGTAGGGCGTTTTCAGATAAGATCGAACAACCATGTCCGGTGACCATTTTTAATTTTGATGAAAAAAATATATTTTGCTAACTGTATGCCCAGAAGTATAAAACCAATCCTTGTTTTCGGAAAAAAAATTTTGTCTTTGCGAAAAAATCTGTAAGCACCCTCTCAGTCTCGTGTGCGTTTTGCGTATCGCGCAATATTGACATTTCGGGTGGCTTCCCCCAAAAGTCTGTTCTGGCTACGGGTCTTGAAATATTCACTGACAACTTAGGCATAGGAAGGATTGACAAAAAGTATTTTTCACCGAGCATTAGGGTAGTTATTTTGAGAAACAAAAATCGCAAACACGGCTCATTGCGCGATAATGCTCTGGATTAAAAAATATTTCTATCCGTACCTATACGCGTTGGCATGGCGCGCGTTGGCGTGCATGGTGGGCCGCGCAACGCGTACGCGTTGCGCGGCCCACCATGCACGGCGGCGGATCTATTGGCGCTCACAGGCGGCGCACGTTCAGGTTCTGCCGCGCCCTACCTCCTATATCATGTTACCGCCAAGGTTGTAGAGCTGATCTGTTTGCAAAGTCGTTCCGGTTGCTTCCTTTACGTCGCGTAGACGGAGACGCTATACACCGGCTGTTGAAACAGGCACCGCGAAGCATGTTACACGGTGGCGCACCTCGATCGCTCCGGCCCATGGGCATTTTTGGGTCGGTTGTACGAAAATGTATTAGGAATTTTCCCTTCAAACCTACCGTCCACCTCTGTGCTGACTATTTGTCTTCTCCTGACCACCCTGTAGCATCTTTACACGTTTTAATAATAATGAAATTCTGAAGAACGTGTATGTGCACGCCCCATTTATGGCAACCGCGTTAGCGTCAATTTGGCCATGTTTCTCGCTTTATAACTTAAAAGCTACACAAATATTGCATCATGTTTTTGCAGACTCTGTTAGTACATAATATAAACGTTAATTTCAGAGAGTTCAAAGAAAATTAAAGCTGGCCTTTTTTTCTTAAATGATTTTCAAAATAATGCATTTTTAGTTAAATGCCCCTGTGTGAGCAATTCTTGTAAATTTCTCCCGCTAACCAGGACAACAATATTTTTTGCAAAAATTAACTATATACAGGGCAACATACTGGCAAAGTTTTAAGACCTTAGCTTTTATAAGTACGCAGAAAAATATTCTTTAATCCAGAGCATTATTGCGCAATGTGCCGTGTTTGCGATTTTTTTCTCAAAATAACTACCCTAATACTCGGTGAAAAATACTTTTTGTCAATCCTTCCTATGCCTAATTTGTCAGTGAATATTTCAAGACCCGTAGCCAGTACGGTTTTTTTGGGGAAGCCACCCGAAATGTCAACATTGCGCGATACGCAAAACGCACACGAGACTGCGAGGGTGCTTACAAATTTTTTTCGCAAAGACAAATTTTTTTCCGAAAACAAGGATTGGTTTTATATTTCTGGGCATAAAGCCAGCAAAATATATTTTTTTCATCAAAATTAAAAATGGTCACCGGACATGGTTGTTCGATCTTATCTGAAAACGCCCAGTAGTTGCTTGAGGGGCGTCCCATTGCATTGTCATCTTTGGTTTTTTTTTGTGTGTTGTGTCTTTGAAAGGTGCATGTCGAGTGTTTGTGTGACCTTGTGGTTGTGAGTATATAAGGATGTGGGACTAAATAAATCTTTTAGCTGCGTTTGAGACGTTCTCTTCTTCACTTGTCTCTGTCCCTTCTACTTTTAAGTTTCTGTTTCTACCCCAGTCTCGGGTTAAGTTCCAACATGGTAAATATCCACCAGCTCGCATGTACTTTAACCTTTTTTCATGCATACATGATTTGTATTTTTACAAGAAATTTATGAAAAAGTATATATAGATCCATGACACCTATGCGTACCGGCTTAAGTCTTTGCAAACAGTAGACTGTACGCAAACAGGTTCAACTATTCGCATGTCGTTGCTACGTGAAACAGCTTCAGTAGTAATCAACAATTGACAACAAAAATTTTGAGCTTATCAACACTTAAGTAAAATGTGCAAAATACGCTTCAAAATAAAGTGTCCGAACTACTAAATAGAATAAATACCGACAATCTAAAACTGCAAGATATAATATTAAAACGCAAAGGGGCTATTTCAAATCCCACACAACTCCTGTTATATACAAAAAAAAGTTTATGTCAAATTGAGGAGTTTAGCAACCCGCTGGTGGCGCTATGTTTATTTCGAATCCCGGACAAAAGCTCACCGGACAGAAGCTCACCGGACAAAAGCACACCGGACAAAAGCTCACCCATTTTTTCACATACCCGGACAAAAGCTCACCCATTTTTTTCACGGACCCGGACAAAAGCTCACCACGGCAAAATTTCATGTTGGTCTTAACACGAGTGCAGACAACTTAGATGCATGCGTGCGACACAAAAAGGCAACGATAAATTAAATCTGACAGGCGCATGGTTTGTTGATTTTAATAGAAACAAGTTTATTTATCGATTGGTTAGAAGCGAATGCAGTCCCCTACTAGCTCCAGCAGTCTTGGAGATCTCGATGTACATGCAAGCCCTCGCAAATATTTCTAAGACGATTCTGCAGGCGCAGAGTGGTTTTTCGCACCCGCTTTACTGTGGGCTCACCTCTCCGGGCTTGTGTCAGTGCCGTGGCAACGAGTGCCTGATTTTGCTGTAGGCATTCAATCAGCCTCAAGACACTTGGATGGGCGTGGCCGACGAGCTTCTGGAACCCGGTACTCCATCCTTCGCCGGTGTTGTTCATCCGGTCTTTATCTTGAAGAGTGGCGTCGTACATATTCCACCGTACCGGGGGAAACTCCGGTCGTCGTCGCCGCAGAGTCAGGCGAAGGGAAGAATTCGCTCTGGGTGCCGCCGCAGATGGAACAGAAGCATAACGGAAGCGGCCGTTGGCATACGTGCAATCAAAATAGTCCAGCAGGTAGTCGATGTCACCGGTAGACTTTTCCCTGGTGGCTAGTTCTTGTGGAATAAGCTGTGGTGGAAGGAATGCGAGCCTATCTAAAATCCCGCACAGTTTTCTAAATTGGTCATCTGTCTTGTACTTTTCCAAAAGGCCCAACTCCCGTTCTTTCAAAGTATCTTTAAAAATTCGCAACTTTGCAAAACTTCGCAAAACAAAAATCGAGGTGAGCTTTTGCCCGGGTTTGTCAAAAAACGGGTGAGCTTTTGTCCGGGTCTGTCAAAAAACAGGTGAGCTTTTGTCCGGTGAGCTTTTGTCCGGTGAGCTTCTGTCCGGTGAGCTTTTGTCCGGTTACCGTTTATTTCATGTTTAGTTCAAGCGTTTATCTCCTTTTAGTCGCGTGTTTGACACACGCAGTCTGTTTGTCTTTAACTGTATTGCTCAAGCTAAGCATTGCAGTGAATGTTGCTGTTGCTTCTACTTTTTCTAATTCTATACCTAAGTTTTTTTGTTTTTTTTTCCTGGAAATTAGGCTTTATGTAGATTACTCTTTTGATTGTGCTGCACAAATGTCAATGCAGGAGCTTCTGCCTGCGTCAAGCTTTTCTTGTGACAGCTTTGTCCACAAGCCTCCAGTATCATGAAAGTATCCGATCGAAATAAAATAATTATCTTAAATCAAGCGAAATCCTATATATTATGTTGCTATTTTGATAATGACGGTATTGGACAGGTACACCGTGCAAAATTGTATCAAATTCTTGTCTCCTCGGTTTTGGTCGAGACGTAAGTTCTGTAAATATAACCACACCCTTCTTGCTGTATTCTTTAGTATGCTGCAAAATATCAAAACAATTTAAGAGTTCTCAGGGTGCAGAGACATTCACCATATACTTTCCACGCACGTGTTTCTCTTTTGAAAACACCCGTCCGGTCGGTAGCGCCGAGCGGCTAATATCTAACGTTATATATCAATTTCAACGACCAGAGTTTTTTGTGAATTTATCGAAATATCTTATGAACAACATGTTAAAACTTTACGCACGTATCTACTCTACAAATAAAAATATACAATACTACCGTAGGCTTACCTTCCGGCAGTTACATCCGACTCCTTGACGTAACATCAATGCGATGGAATTCTTTCCAACGTGCCAGGAAGCTCAGAAAATAATTCAGAAATAGCATTGATAATTATATTTTATAATTGTTCGAGCATACTTTTGTCGGAATTTCATACAGAGAACCTAGACTCTTCTCAAACTCTTGATGAATCCACATTTCTGAAAATACGAACATCTGTGAGCCGAAATGGGTACGGTATTTTTACCTCGTCTGCAAAAATATTAAAATCAAAACTTCCTCCGGTACTTTGTCATTTCGGAGAGGTTTTGATATTTTTGTTGCAGATTACATGCGTGGGTTCCCTGCGTACAATGTAGACACATTCGCTTTGTTTACCTTATGCATTTCGGGATTCTTAAAATCCCATGCAAACGGACATTTAATGTGAGATATCCGCGGAGGGAATGCCGATGAAAGTTTGAAATGGTATGCGGTATATATACCCGTATGGCATACCGGACCGCCAGTTCAGCCTACCGCTGCGTGGTTATCAGCCACTGGTACGGGAAGTTAGGAAGGTGTAGGGAACCGTTCTTGCACATCAATACGATGGGCCCTCCGGTTCGAAGCGCGTATGTGCGAGTCTTCTGCGGTAGAATATGCGAAGTTCGTACCGGTCGGCCCATCGTACTGTATTGGATGTGCAAAAGAGGTTCCTTAAAACTCCGTATTAGACTTTAGTACGAAGATAATAGTACCGGTACGTAGGCACCGGTCGCCTGTCTATATGAATGTTCGCCGATAATATCGTACCGGCGTTCGCTGCATTTTTTTAACTGGCAACAAGTATGCCCATGGCGGCGGCCGATATCGGATAGCGAGAAAGAGGTAGCCTGTACCAGCGACCAGTATAACTTTGGGGGTGGCCGGTACGTGTATATTTGAGACCGGTATGAACATGTCTAGACTGGTCTAAGGTTATACAGGAGATTTGTGTAGGCTTAAGTCAGAGCTAACTTTTCTACTGACATTTCCGGCCTTTTGACGTCTTTTTGCATACTCACTAGGCGTTAGACTGGATGGGGAGTGCGGGTAAAGCATACATGGCTAGGAGCGCGACATGCTGTTAAACAAAGAGATAAGGACTTTATTCCAAATAATCGAATCAATGAATGTCGCTATGAAATCGAGACGGGTGTATCTTAACCTCATAAATGTTCGTTTTCAGGAGTGACATTTCGGAACCTTTGGGAACTATGGAATCCCAAGCCCTGAGGGCTGCTTACAAAGAAAACTTTCCCCCACGGGCGTTTATGGAGATATATGGCCATTTCAAAGGAGAAGTTTCTGCTTTCCGTAAAGAACTTCATGATATCTTTCGATCAGGTAAATTACATTTTGCGTTTGGAATGTAAATTTTTCTGTTTCCAGAGTTGCACCTCGCAATCTTACCGAGTGGGGAATATGTAAATGTGTTGGTTATTTCGTGTGTTAATATATGCACGTGGACGCTGTATGTAGACGTCTCCTTGGCAAAGAGCGTTTATCCTGTCGTCACCGGTTGCTGTTGGTATGCTGTGACCGCGCCGCGACGTTGGAAGAGAGCATGGTTCATTGTGTTTTTTGCGACGACGGGGCGCCAACGCCAGAGGTTCACAAGACGGCAGATTTATGAAGGTAGATACTGTCATCACGCTTGTCGCGAAATATTCAGCGCATGCTCTTCGAACAACACGTGGCGGTGAGCCATAAGGACTTGCTGAAGCGAAAGCCGCTTATATCAAACAATGTTAGGGTACGAAGCATGACTTTATTTCTTTGTGTACAGCAGTATGCACAGCAGAAGCTAAGAATGCTTTTTGTATCAATGCTGTACGCCGTTGCGCCTAATAGGAAATATCAATGAAAATGAAGAACGTACGTAGTTAACGCCCGAACAGGCGTCGAGCTTTCTACCCCTAGCAAGATGGTGGTGCGCACCCACTTATGCGTATTTTGCGCGGCCAGCTTGATATCGTCATGCCGGCTTTGCTTGAAGAGCACCGACACCACTCCAGCAGTTCTTTACTTATCCTCCTTACGATCAATGGCACGGACGGAGTGTAGTCAACGTGGCACGTCTGACGCTGACCGCTGAGTCGCCACGCTATGAAAAAGTACACAGTAAAGTTTTTACACCCTTAAGGGTGTAAATCAGTGTCTCCCAGGGCTAACACCCTTAAGGTGTTCAGGCAAGCACCCTCCATAGTGGGTGCTTGCCCAGCACCGTTGGCAAAGGGTGCTTGGCATGGAATGGGCGCCCACTGTGGTGGCCCAGTGGATGCTGGGCCACCACAGCCAATCCAACGCCAGGAGAGTATCATGCGACGTTTTGGTTGTTCAAGGTCATATGATGCTCTCTCGACGCTGGATTGGCTGGGATGGCTGTTAGATTCCGCCGCGCTCGGACGAAAGGTGAAATGAAGTACAAGCCCCAGTGAAAATTTTATAGGAATGTGTCCAATACACATATAAGAACTTGTAAATTGTACAAAAATCATAAAAGCTATTGCATATTCTTATATTATTGTTGAATGATTTACAGCTTATGTTTACTGAACACATTTACACTTTTTTCACTTAGGGGATTGCAACTTCACCACATACGAGGCACGTGATAAAGACATATTGAGTCACACTGAGCACAACTCACTTCATGAAGAAGTTTTACAAAGAGCTCCTTGCAAGCCAGATCATAACCGTGAGGGCAACTGGGTAGTGCTACGGCGGCCCCCTTTCTCGAACTCTAAGTGAGCAAGAAGTGGCCCCAAACATCGTACTGCACGGCTGAACCATTGTAAGCATCGCGGGCTGCCACAAACGAAGCATGTGGAGCTTTCCTGGTTGGATAACACATGACATGTTTTGTTTGTCTCAGAGGATTGCAGGAAACACGCTTCGCTTATCACTTGTCCCCTTATGCGCATCTGTTTACTAATTGGAAGCATGGTGGAGGGGGTGGTCTAGCCTTGACTGAACCACAGCAGTATTTCAGTAAGTGAAGCTCATTATATCAATTACAATGTGTTACATTGAACATTTATTGAACCGTAAGAGACAAATGAAAAATACAACGTATGCCATTCCACGACATAATGAATGCTATCTGCAAACATTTAATGAAAAATATCACAGAATGAACTCGCGCTCTACGTCGAAAAAACAAATGTTTCAGTAGAAGACGCTATCCTATTGCTGAAGTACAACGAAAATTATAAAGTTCTGGAAGACGACTATAAACAAGAAACTTGTACAGCTAAATTTTAAGCACCTCACCTACAGGAGGTCAGCATAAGGTATCACAGAAAGTGCCCAACGTTTAAATATAGAAAAAGAAACATACCTCCATAAACCCTTCTATCATTCGTTCTGTAAGAAAAATAAAATTAACCTGATAATACTGGCGAGAAAAGTGCATTATACACTTTTAAAACGGCTCACCAAAACATCTCTTGAACCACATACCTGTCTGCAAACTTTGTTCAAAAATTTAATTACGACTGTCCTTCAAATTGTGTCACACAAGCCAAAAAAAAAGCCTCTGCAGAGCAATTAGCACGCTGAAGGCCTTGCATTCGTGCTGGGTGCTGAACAGCCAATATGCTGCCAGCAGCATGCACAGCCCCTCTCAGCATTAAAAACGGAGAACAAGCGCTCACGATCCACAACAAGGTGAAGAAAGTCTGCATCGTCCAGCTCTTTCTTGTTGTAGAGGACACATGGAGCCGGTGGGGTGTTCTCGTCCTGCGTTAGGTAAAAAGAAAAAAAGCACAACATATTTTAATGTGGAAGGCCAAAACATGTTTGCTCTTGTCAACTGCTATTATTTGCTGCACTTAAGGCCATGAGCATCAGCCTCCACACAGGCATAGAGTGCTTATGTGTGAACAAGTGACCGGCATCTGCAGCAATGTAAAACGAACGAGGAATTACAATCGGGGCAACATCTCGACATGAAAGTATTGCGATATAATCTTAGGGACACTTTTGAGTATCTATTTCTGTACCAAGATGCATTTGCGAAATCTATTTGTATTTCAGTGGTGAAATACTTTTGCGATGTATATTATGATACTCTGCTAGACTTGTTTATCTTGCTACATTTATTGTTAGAAATGAGCTGACATGTTCGGGGATAAAAAAAATAGAAGCCACACCACAAATTCGACGCATATCAGGTTCGTTTTCTCAACGAGTGATTTTTTTTGCTTTGCTATCAGATTTCGCTTTTACAGCGGCCGCTTTTTCTTTCTGCAGACAGCGGCCTTCCTGTGAACATTTGAGGTTATTGTTTGGGTAAGAGGGCACCAACAAATGCACAGATGAGAAACAATATATCCAAAAAGGTGAGAAGACAAAAAGCAAGCAAGTTTGGGCAGACACGCTTTGTCAGGCGGTGTCATCGGTCGCCAGCGTTTTTTGGGTGCGATAATGGGTTCTTATTCGTATCAGCGAACATAGCCAAGCAAAGGCAAGTTAAAAAAAAAAAACGGGACAAACACCGACAGATTTTGGGGAGCTGAGGTGCTACAATATACGTCGGCCACGGACGCACCTTTCTCACCTCGCCACCCTGCATTTATGAACCGTAAAGGGCTGCCGACTGACCATAATGGTACTAGCTGATATTTGTCCTTTGGCCAATGTTAATTTTTCTTCCTCCTCTACACTGAACAAATAAAAATGAGGGTTACAGAAAACAGCAAACATAACGTCTCGTATGTAGCTGTAAAAATTAATTTTCACGAGCTACAATTTTTGTAGACACCGGCTATGTGAGCTCCCGCGTCCGAACACCAACCAATGCAGCGAAAATCCAGCATGCAGCGCGTCGAGCGTGGCAAGGTTGACGGCTGTGGTTTTCGACAGTGGAGGTGGTGATTGCACAGAAAAAGGTGCTCGTGATAATATATTTCTACAGCTATCTATGAGACATTGTTGTGTTTGCACCTTGCTGCACCCCTCGAATTCGTGACAGACAAAGTTGTTCTGAAAAAATATACAATGAGCTGTAATACTGTTGAAATTTGGGCTAGTTGGTGAAGCATGTTTACGGGTAATACAGCGCGAACAAGGACACAGGACAGAGAAGATGTACACAGACTGAGCGCTGACTGTCAACTGTTTATTTTTAAAGAAACGCCGAACGGCGTGGTCACACCAAACAAAAATTACATCTCGACACATGACCATCACATGATCGTCAGAAGTTAAAACACCTCAGAAATGCCAACTCACAATCATAAAGATCTATCGAAGGCCCACTGACACAGTTGTCTTTGAACTTGGTATCGTAAAAGGCCTCAGTTATCTCCCTAGTTCGTTGGTGACTGTGTCTTCCCAGAACCGTGGTACCTTAAAAAACCGGAGAACAACCAGATCTGTCGCAATGAACTGCCATATGCCCTGACAGAGATGCCCTCCTCGAACACGTGTGTTCACGTAAT
>JAZHYW010001414.1:0-11705 GCA_037355805.1 Ixodes ricinus
TTTGCACATCTGATACGGTACGATGGGCCGTCCGGTACGAAGTGCGCCTATGCTACCGCAGAAGACTCGCACATGTATGCAGTTCGTACAGGAGGGCCCATCGTATCGGATGTGGAAGAACGGTTCCCTAAAACTTCCTAACATCCCGTACCTGTGGCCGATAACCACGCAGCGGTGGGCTGAACTGGCGGTCCGGTGCGCCATAACGGGTATACCGGTATACCATTTCCAAATTTCATTGGCATTCCCTCCCCAGATATATCACATTAAATGTCCGTTTGTATACGTCTTTAAAGAATCCCGAAACGCATAAGGTAAACAAAGCGAATATATATACATGGTAGGCAGGGAACCGACTCACGTAATCTGCAACAAAAATAGCAAGGCCTCTTCAAAATGTGAAAGTATTGATGGGAGTTTTGATTTAAACATCTTTTGCTAGTCGAGGTAAAATACTGTACTCATTTAGGCCGCACAGATGCTCGTATTTTTGAAAATCTAGATTCGTAAAGATTTCGAGAATAACCTAGGTTCTGTGAGTAATATTCAGACAAAACTCTATATGCTCAACCAATCAAACGATTTAATTCTCAATTGGCTATTTTTAAATTCTTTTTTTACTTCATAGCACGACGGAAAGAATTCCACCGCAATGGTGTTACGACAAGGAGCCGGATGTGACTTGACGGAAGGTAAGCTTTTGGTGGTATTGTATATTATTTTGTTTGTAGAGTAGGTACATTTGTAAAGTTTTAACATTTTGTTGATAAGAACTTTCAATGAATTATTAAATACTCGTCGTTGAAATTGATATATAAAGTTAGTTATCAGCCTCTCGGGTCTCCCGACGGGACGGGTGTTTTCAAAAGGAGAAATGCGTTCATGGAAAGTATATAGCGAATGTCTCTGCACCCTGAGAACTATTCAATTGTTTTGATATTCTGCAGCATACTAAAGATTACAGCAAAAAAGGTGTGGTTATATTTACAGGAGTTGCGCCTCAACCAAAACCGAGGATACAAGAATCAGAGACAATTTTGCGCAGTGCACCTGTCCAATACAGTCAATATGAAAATAGCAACGCAATTTCTTGATTATTTTATTTTGATCGGATACTACATGCATGATACTGGAGGCTTCTGGAAAAAGCTGTCACAAGAACAGCTTGACGCAGGCACAAGCTCCTCGCATTGACATTTGTGCAGCACAATCATATAAACAATCTACATGCGGTCTAATTTCCAGCGTTAAAAACAAAACTTGGGAATAGGATTCACAAAAAGTAAAAGAAACATCAACATTCAGTTCAATGTTTAGCATAAGAAATAAAATCAAAAGCAAAGAGATTGGTATATCAGAAGGAAAAAAAGAACGCTTGAAATAAATATAAAACAAACATAGCAACGCCCACAGGCTACTAAACTCCTCAGTCTTACATAAGCCTTTTTATATCACAGAAGTTGTGTGGGATTTAAAATAGCCCCTACGTGTTTTTAATATTATATCTTGCAGTTTTGTATAGTCGGTATTTATTCAAATTCACAGACTGAAAAAAATTATATGAATCTATATAAGAACTGATATGAAATATCCAAAAACTGATATGCGACATATGAAACTGATATGAAACACCCAAAAACTGATATGCGATATATAAAACTGATATGAATTAATTAAAAACGGATATGTGGCCTATAAGAACTGATATGAAATATCCCAAAACTGATATGCGACATATGAAACTGATATGAAATTCCCAAAAACTGATATGCGATATATGAAACTGATATGAAACAACCAAAAACTGATATGTGGCATATAAGAACAGATAGGCAACATATGCCAACTGATATGAATGTGTCCATTAAACATATAAGAAATAATTTCATATAATGTTTTCAGTATACGACTTGCCGCAGTGGAGCGGCTTGATTTACTAGTTTTCAAATAATTACGGCATGAGCGTTTACTTTTTATTAAGGGATTCATCCCTGAGCCGATCAAAATACTCTCAGAGGTATGACATTACTAAAAAAATCCAACAAGCTGAGAATATTATTTATTGCTTAGATGGTCACCGAAAAACTCCGTTTTTACAAAACGACCAGTATAAAAGGCGGAAACGCAGAGCTCAGAAGTAGTTATTGGGTGTGCTGTTGTGTTCATGTTTGTTGTGCCTTGTATGTGTATGCGCTCAATGTATATATTCTGCTGATGCTAGTGGTATGCGTAATGAATCTAGATGGTGGTGTGAGCAAATAAAATGTTTTTGTAGCACATGAATGTGGTGGTACCTAGCGCCACCTAGCCTAGTGTAACTGATATGCTGCATATGAAACTGATATGAAATAATAAGTTCTGATACGAAAAGGTGTCCAATAAACATATCAGAAATAAATTCATATATTTTTTTTCAGTAGGGGGCCAGCTTCTTTTGGTGCGTATTTTGCCATTTTAGTTCACTGTTAATAAGCTCAAGCTTTTCTTTGTCAATTGTCGAATACCACTTAAGCGGTTTCACCTAGCAACGGCATGCGAATAGTCGAACCTGTTTGCGTGTAGGCTACTGTTTGCAAACAGGTAAGCCTGTACGCATACGTGAATTCGATCTATATATGCTTATGCATGCAGGTCTTGTATAAATACAGGTCATGTATGCATAATGGGAACCAGTTTAGTTACTGGTCCTGCATGCCCATAGCATCATATAAATCAGACAGGTCAATCTTTAATATTATTTATACAATATTTCTGTGCGGAACACAACAAGAATAAGAAGATGGAGTCTCCAAAAAACAAAAATCTTGTGTAGGTGGCAGACATTTATACTATCCATAGCCATTTGAGGTGACGCTAAAGGGCAACAGAAGAGCCGAACTTCATATTTCGTAATTTTTTTATATTTTACAGGTTAATTTATTACCTGCTTGAATTCGTCGTTGTAAATTTTAGTTGTCTAAATTAGGCAGAGTCACGGAAAGGTAACTAATGGCGGCCGAATCCACCAGTTTCCAAGACAACGATGTACATCACATCCAGTACATGCTGTCGCGTGCTCACGGGATGCATCTTTTGAGTTAATAATATAATGAAAGCTAAACAAAAAGGAGAGTCAAGGACAGACATGTAGCTTTCATTATATTAGTGCCTACATCAACACCCTCCTGCAACTCTCTGCTTTAGTTGACTTGAAAACAATATTATCGGGTGCTCGGATGGAAGGTTCTCATAGACCTTCAGGCTGTTTTCTTTTACTTTTGCCAGATAACTTTTACATTAAACCTTCAACTTTCACTGAATGCCGAACAGGCATCCGTTTTCGTCTCGGTTCATTAACTTCTATACAAAAAATTAATGAAATATCGACTTTTTCTTTCTCTCCAACTGACCGCAAAACAAGTTGCGGCGTAATTTTGACGGTCGTGACGTACTGTGGCACAGGAACCGGAAGTTCTCTCGGCAGTAGGAGAATGGGAGTGTTAGCGGCGGCGAGTTGGGGTGCGCCGGTAGGTTTTACTGCGCTGATGTCACCGACGTATTTTCTGAATCGGCGCCTCTCATCGCCGCGATAGTCATGGACACATCGCAGCTGAGCGAAATTCAATGAGATATGTTGCGCTACAGCGACAGCATGGGACTAGTCTCATACGCCGGTATGCCTGTTGGGAAGTGCGGCGAGTCTTCCGGTGAAGACTCCAGAAGTCAACCCAACTGTCATTGTTGGTAAAAGGCGGCCCGTGTCAGTCGTTTGCAAAGCGACGTAGATGGAAACAAATTGCCGCGGCGTTTTTCGCGGCCTCGGAGATGCAGGAGCGAGCCGACGTTAAAAAAGATACGTTTGAACTACGAGTGTCAGCAAGAGCCACGTAAATACCTGTTCACACTCGGAGCGGACGCGCGCGTTTGATGGAAGTGCTGTATTCGCGCTGTTGGTAAGCGCTTCGGGACCGATCTTTTACGATTGCAACTCGATACTGACGTGACACTCGGCAAAGGAAGGTTGGACCGGCATTGCACGTAGCTCCCACGAACTGTTATAGCTCGACAGTGGCGTGCAGTCGTGTCAGAATAAAAATGGCATACTAATAACGAAGTGTACATACCGTGTTACGAAGGTGATCCATACGGCGTTTATTCGAGCTCTATATCACACAAAACAAGAAGATAGAATCGACGAGAGTCCCTTTTCGACGACAGTGTTCGTCAACACTGCCTCGGAAAACAAGGAGATGACAAGGGGAAGAGATTGACCTCACCTCTTAATCTAAAATTGAGGTCAGCGATCAAACTATAATACGGGAAGGGTCCACAAGGGTCGCGCGGGCATATTCCATTCAGCACGCCAGCCGGTCGTGTGCAGACGGTCTTGGCCAAGTACCGTCGAAGCAACGCTGCGCCGAGTCGGAGTGCCTGCTAGGCCTATATTCTGCCCGCTCGCTTGGTCGGGGTCGGTGGATTCGTGGCCGTTGCAGCTTTTCTCGGGTGTTTGTGGATCCAGCGTTCTTGTTCGTCGTGGTCTGTTTCAAGTACTTTTTTCTTGCTGCTTGAAGTCGGGACGCGCAGAAGAACACGTAGAAAAATAAACGTTCGTTGGTCGTCGCGACCAACGACGCGTCGGCCCTTTTGCGCAGGCGCAGTAGTGTCTTTTTCTTGCTTCGTTTACCACACGATAGATGGCGCTTGGCTCTCAGCATTATCAAATTTGGCAATTTTCGTCACATCTCTAATTATGCTACAAAATGTGGATCTGAATATTATTTAACAAAACTTTTAGGAAACATTCGCCGGCTATTTATTGTTTATGATCGCGGTGCTGGTGAGGTAGGCTCTTACCCAATAGGCGACGTGGATTCGACTGACGTGCCGCGATTCCGCGGATGCATCGCAGTGAAAAGGCAGAGAGCTTTCGAAGGAAAGAAGGCGCAAAAGAGTCCAGTTTTCTTTTAAAAGTTCTATAGCGAAGAATCTTTTTTGGCTCCCTATTTTTGTGTTTTTGTGTTTCTTTTCACACCTTTTACGACGTGCGGTGGATGAAATTCGATTTCAGAATCGTTTCATGGTCCCTTTAAGTGTGGCTAGCCCGTCAGATTGTAAGGTTACCACGTGTCCTTCAGTGCACTTCGCGTGTCCTCGCAGACAACTGGCAGAAGGCGATTGTGATTGGGCATTCTCGGCAAGACCCCAATGTGACGGTTACACATGTTGCGCCTCGGTGTTTGCCTCTACACAGCAACTTCTTGGTCTTTCACAGTTCTACTGTTTGCTCACAGAAATTAACAAAAGGTAAGGGTTCTTACCTTGTCTTATATGTAAAATACTTTAAGCGGCGACTCCCAAACTTCATGGCGGCAGTAGTAACTATCAGCGCTTTCCTCAGGGCGATCGTATTCGAAAACATGCTATACGTGGTAATTTCTAAAAACAAATGGGTGATTTCATCTCAACTCAGGCACGAAATTTGGCTCGAATTTGTAATTTTTGTAAAACAAATTACATGTTCTCGGGCAATTCCCATAATAAAAGAATACGTAAACGGCGAGTTCGTCAGATTTTTGGTTCTGAAGTTATGGACCGTTGAAGCGGCCAAGGTGAAAACTGTCGTTTTTTCAGCTAATCGGGGTGCCATATTTCACTCCATCGCTTTTCCCTACTCTTAACGCTACATCAATATAACTTTTTGGGAACACTCTCGTGATATGCTTTTTTATGCTAACTAAGTGTCTTAGTCATTAAATTCTTAATGTTTTTTTGTTTTTTTTTAATTGTCCAATCGCCTTTGTGCGACGATATTTATCAAATCAAAATCAGACAGGTCAATCCCCTAACGATTACAGCCAGTGCTGCCGCACGGCTGTAATGCCGTGCTGTGTGACCTAAACAACATATTTTTATGATCTTTACATCACCGTAAAGCTCCAATTAAGCTCTTTGTTGAGTATAATTTGAATATTTCGCGCTGAACATATAATGCGCACCATGTGTCTGAAAAACGTAAAATTCGAAAAATTAGCAAGTTTATAGTCGATTTTCTAAACAAACCCAACATTTTATTTTCTTTATTCTTTATTCACAGTTAGGTAATTTAGTAGTCTGTCAGGAACTACCAACAGAAATTGTAATATATTGTTTGTATCATCGCTATTAAGACTCGAATCTCGTGCTATGAGCGTTTTGAACGGGACTTCGCCTGCTGCGAAGTCCCGTTCAAAACGCTGATAGCACGAGATTCGTGCTATTCGTGAATTTTGGCATTGGAATTTCGGAATTTTGGCAGAAAATGTTAGATTTTCTGTTTATTTCACTTTATAAATTACTGCGAGAGGTAGCTAGAGAAAAACAACTAGCCAAATAAAAAATACGCTTTTTTAGAAAATCGCAAAATTTTTTGAAATAGTCCTCGCTTTACGAAATAATACTGCCTTTTCTCTTTTACACACAACATCAAATTTGTTATCATTAGAAGGAGTATGCTCTAAGCTTTCTAAAAATACTAAGTATATTAGGACAGTTCAGATAGGTCACACGGAAGAGTTAGTAAACTTTGACAAATACCGTCCAAAAACGTCATATCGCCAAATTTTTTTAAAATAAATTTTATATAAATAATAACGTTAAAATTATTTATCACAAAATTAGTGTGTTCACAGGTGTCTAATAAAAAATGAGCGGCGCCAATTTTGAATTAGTATATTTTTGCGAGTAAGTTGATTTACTGACAAAACAGTCAAACAAAATCAGATTTCAAGCTTCTATAACTGCCATACAAACAAAATATTACATGTTCTATTTATATTAACTTTCAAAGCACTGCAACAGCTAGCTAGAGTAAAAAACAACCAAATAAAAGGTGGGTTCATTTAGAAGAACCGACCTCCAATTTGAAAAAAAGATTTGAAATTGTCCTTGCTTTACGAGAATAGACTGCCTTTTTTTCTTTTACACACAACATTAAAATTGCTATCAATAGAAAGAGTATACTCGCAGCTTCCTTAAAATAGTAAATATGTTACGATATCTTAAATAGGTCACACAAAACAGCTGGTCAAACTTTGACAAAAATTGTCAAAGGGACAGACTTTGACAATCTTTATAACAAAAGTGAAGAACAAATAATCGCAATAAAATTATTGACCATAAATAATCCCTATTCTGAGAGCGGCCGAAAAAAGTTACATTGCACTACCGAAAAAGGCAAAAGGTTGAAAGGAGTGAAACATGACACCTCCGACAGGCGAGAGAAAGGTCAGTTCGCGCCTCGGCTGCTTAAAATATCCATAACTGGAGAACAAACAAATCGCTCGAACTTGCGGTTTGCACTCCCTGTCACAAAAGTGTTCTTCTCCGAAACATATATTTTTTTCGTCAAAATTAAATATTTCGATCCTCAAATTCATGCTTGAGTGCAGATGAGACACCACCCAAATATATTTATTTTTTCAGTAAATTCTGGCAGATACAATAAATATATTTATTACGTCTGCCATCGTCTCAACGCAAAAGACTAGACCAGAGGCAGAGCATAACACTAGAATTTATTTTCTTCATCATTAATTAATAAAATGACTATTTAATTAAATAATTAATTTCCTTTTTTCTCAAAATGAATGTTAACAGGCGCACAGAGCACCAACAAATACAGCATCACGAGCCCCGGGTGCAAGGTGGCAATTGTTAAAACGGGGCGGCTGCTGAAGACATTCTACTCAGATGCAGGTGTTTGTTCTTTATTCAAACACATCTTCAAAAAAAGTTGACCTTTTAATTGTCAGGCTTTACTACAGGATTAGCGGACTCTAATGATTTTATATGCTATAATAGCTGTCAAGAGCAGCATAAGTAGCAAGAATATGTTACATTCAGGCCTATAAACAAGCGGGATAACGACGCTGTCACTAAAGAATTTAAAAATACCACCCTAGAAGAAGTAAAAGTACGAATATTTCTTGGCGTTTGGTTTCATGAAGAGCTTACGCGGAATGCACATATCAGTCACATCAAAACGCAACTATCCAGAGCTATTGGGTGCATTTACAGAATTGCGAACTTAATTCCGCTCTGGCTAAAAAGATGCTTTTAACAATCCTTGTTCTATCCCCACCTTTCGTATCGCATTTAGTTCTGGGGCACCACAACAGAGGGAAACTATCATCAAATATCAGTGGTAGATAATAAAGTTCTACGTATGTAAGCTATCATGGAAACATACAGCATTTTCACTGTGAGCCGCATTATGTAATACACAATATGCTGAAAGCGGACAAGGTTTAATTTTTCACATTAACAAAATTTATTTAAAAAAATGATTTCTACGTATAGTTGAGTGAAACTCGGGACGATAAAGCCTGTTCTTTTCGGCATAAGAAAATACCAATGCCTAGGATTCGAACGATATATGGTAAGCAAAAACGTAACTACTAAATAACCGGCCTTCTTGATATCTTCGAAGGGGAATGTAAGTATTTACACTGTTTTCTCAAATATAAAACCCATGTCAAATGTGTTCTCATAAGTAAAAACATAGCGCTTAAAAATAATTCGTACGCAATCAGGCATTATATATCGAGTAATTGCATGCAACCTGTGCATACTCTCGGTATGTTGCCGAATGTGCTATTATGAATAGATGTAAATTATTAATGCCTGGATTGTTTGGTACATAGATAGTGGTTCTATTTTTTGTTATGTAAACGTTTTAAAATTTTGATGGTGTAATCCCTCTGGTTTGTACGTGCTTTTTGTGATATGTCTTCTGATGCTTCGAATTAGTAGTCAACTATTCCGTTTCTGATAACATAAGTGTGCCCACCTATCGGTATAGTACTTTACTGTATTTTAAAATGTTCATTTCTATTCTGTAATTTGTATTTTTTTCTTTTTGCTTGAATGCTGTCGATATGTAACTGGCGGAGAGGGCATGTTTCGGTGTTACAGAAAATTGTAAACGTCTTTCTTTCCTTCTTTTGTTTACCCTCTTTTTTTATTGTGTCTTCTTGTCGTGGGGTTTTGTTGCTTCTAGTGATTGTAGTGATGGAGTTGGAAGCGACGTATATAAGGACTGAACGAAATAAACGTTTTAGCTGAATGTGAGATGTTGCTGGTCTTTTTCTGTCTTCCTTTGCGGTTTTTTTTTCCTGTCCGGCTCAGGTTTACCATCATGTTCAATTCAGAATTTGTTTTATTTCGCTTTCTAGGATAGGATGGAATAATGATAAGATTGAACTGAGCTCTGATATTTTGTTTGAACCTTGAAGATAAATGGTCTTCTGAAGATATTGTAGTTTTTACTTTCGCTTTGTAATAAAAGAGTAGCTGAACATAGAGTCTAGGTGCGTTATAGTAATTTGCGAATCAGGACCATGTTAGTTGGTTCAGTATATGGGAGCATAAATTGATGTCGAGCGTCGAAATCTATTTTCAATGCTGATATGCTAATCATGTGATGCCATCAGAAGCAGGAAACTGCGGGCTGCAACAGTTCGCACAGTCCCTTTGCTTTGGATTACCCCAACTATATATATATATTGTCAGGCTCTTGGTGAATTGTTGAGTTTAATACAATAGAAGAGAGATTTGACTATGATGCTGTCGCCAATACAATCGTTGGAGCAATCGTTCGAGCACACCTCGAGCGTTTCCGCTGCTGGCCAAGATGCGCGGGGCTTTTTGGTTAATTGAGCCTCACTTCTTCTTTCTTCTAACAATATATCATATATATATATATATATATATATATATATATATATGCTGGACATCAGTTTAAATAAGACAAAACTACTTTATTTACATAGTCCTTTTAAATACGTGCGGCCGGATTTCCCCATTATTTGCCATAATTCAAAATTCGTATGTTGCAAATGTCTTCCTTTATTATACGTTTTAACTGTAAATACCTTGGCATTGTTTTCGACTCTGGTTTAACCTGGAGTACTCAAAAACATTCTTTTGTGCAAACATGAGAGGTGCTCGTTGCCTTCTATATAATACTGATCACTTATACTTTCTTCAGTAAGCGAAATAATCATTCATGCGCTTGCATATAGTGTATTAAGATATGGAATTACGGTGCTTGAGACCTGTTCTAGGTACTGGCATAACAAAATTGGTCGTATTAAAAAAATAGTGTTTTTTATGGCTTTTAAATTTCTGGCAGTACTGACTTGTTTCACTATTTAAAATTGCCACGTCTCCGAGCACTATTTATTCAAACTGTTGTCCTACGCTACGTTTGGTCCAATGACTAAAAAAAACACCTCACTTTGTTTCGTTTTATAGAATTTCATAAATTCACTTTGTCCGGACTCAATTCGGCGGATCTAAAGGCGAATAATATCTACTTAATGTATTTAATAATTTGGCTTCCAAAATTCGGCAGGCAAACTCACTGAGACAGCTGAAGGCAACGATAGAATTAAATATTTCATAACGTTTATGCGTGCTAATGAGTTTTATATCTAGTACATGTCAACTATGAGTTGTCATTTTCATCTTGCTCTTATTTGTGTTTGCCAAGCTGTTTCCAACCCTGCTTTTGCAGATTCTTCTTCGCATGCACGGCAGTTACTGCTGTTGTTCTCGGACATTTTTGACAACTGTCTTTATAAATTTTATTTGGGAATCGTCACACAAGCCATAGTTTTCTTTGATTGCCCCCACACTCTTGTATACCTTCATGAATGTTATCGAATACAATTGGATATGATTTCATTAATAATATTATTATTTATGGCTATTAATATTATTATTATTATATTATTATTATTGCTGTTGTTGCTGTTATGATGACCATGATGATGACGTGGAGTATGCCCCCCAGTGAAAGACGCATCTGTGGTTTTGCCCTCGCAGCTTTTATGCGACAACACTGATTTCTGCGCTGCACTATAAGCTACCTCTCTCCCGCATATGAAAGTGCGCGTGCTTTCCGGAGAACTGAGCACTCATTTCCGCAGCGTGAGGTGAGCACTTGTTGTCTGACAAAGAAGCTGTGTGAAGATCAACGGTGGCGCTTAGGCGCGTAACAACGCGGCTTGGTCTCCGGCAGGGGGCGTGGAAGGCAGCCGCCGCTTCGAAATGCACCCTCCTCAGGGTTCGGCTGCTCCCACAGGGGCCGCTATGTCTTTACTTGAGTACCAGTGTTGCTGCATCTGTAGGTCATCTTTAAGATTGCCGAGCTGACGGAGAAGAGTCTGGCCGACGGCGCAACGCAGATGTGCTGCGCTGGAAGCTAGAGCCGGTCTGCTTTCTGTTGTTTTTGTTTGGTCGGGAGAAAATCTAGCAAGCAACGCACGTTCAACATGGCGCCGGTGTTGTTCTGGTTTGACGCGGTTTGCGAGCACATGTGGAGAAAGGCGATGCGGCCGTGGAGATGTGCCCCTGTGATGTTCCCGGAAGACGGAATGTGTCATTACGTAATCGTCGTGTGTGCTTTGAAAGCGGAGGGGAGTCGCAGGGTCCACGAAGTGCGCAACCACGGGCCAAGGTTCAGGACAGCGCTACGCCGACTTCGGCGATCTCGTTCTGTTTGGTGCATAAGGGATGGGTTTGGTGCAACGCGGCAATACGACGAAAGAGTTGGAAACGTTCGTGGTGTGTGGTGTGGTGATTGGAGGTAGTCAGCCCAAATACGAAGCGCAAATTGGTTATTGTGAGTTTAATTTCAACAGGTAGGGCGTCACGTCATCGTCAGCTGATCCGGTATGTCCTTG